>JAGKPW010000624.1:0-239091 GCA_019926035.1 Melaleuca alternifolia | reverse complement strand
CACCACAAGTGATGTGGAGAATAGGAGATGGCTAAAAAATTTAAGGTTAGGGAGGACAGATGGCTGAAAAGAGGTATTATTGAGGGTCCAATGAATGTAAATGAACCCTCATTAGTATCAGAATTGATTGATAAGGAGGAAGGCAAATGGGATGAATAAAAAATAGCCACAAATTTGGATGAAGATGTAGCTGAGGAAATTATAATCATCCCCATCAAACCCCAAACAGAAACAGATCAGCCAAGATGGTTAAGCACTCAAGCAGACTCAAGCAGGTAAATATACGGTTAAAAGTGGATATAACTATCTTACAGAGTCCAGAGCATATGATCAGATGTCTCAAGCCTCTACTTCATTTCAACCTCTCACCTCACTTTGGAAAAATATTTGGTAGCTACACACTCCGCCAAAGGTCAGAATTTTCATGTGGAATTTATGCCAGAATGCTCTCCCAACGAAGGATAATCTATTCAGGATAAAGGTTATACCTGACCGATTATGTCCGTTGTGCGGCAATGAGCAAGAGACGGTTGAACATATCTTCTTGTTATGTTAGTGGACAAGTCAATTGTGGAGTAATCCTGAGCTGAAAATCACAATAACAAGACAGGGTTTGACATGGATCGAAGACTGGTTTATCAAAGTAAAGGACCAGGTAACAAACCTTGCTAAATTGGATCTGGTGGTAGTGGTGTTGTGGAACACATGGAAGGTTCGGAACCAAGCCATTTTTCAGGGGAGAAAACCAGAGGGGTTAGCGGTCATCGACTCGGCTAAAGCGATACTCATAAGCTATAATCGTTGTAACCCAAGGAAGAAGGAAAGTGGAAGCCGAAAAATTACTAGATCTGGGAGTGGAAGTGCTAGATTGAGGCAGGGAGAGCAACATGCAGAGAGATCCGGGAGCGATATTGATGGGTCGGAGAACAAAGAACATCATGATGTCTTGCGATCTGCCTATAGTGGATCGGGAAATGACGATATATCAAGAGGCAGAATGGATGATTTGATAGGAGAAGCACACCTCGGGCAGATTAATGAGCGAAACCAACAATATAGAGAGATGGGGGAGGAAAGTACCACAGAAGTAGATTGTTAATTAGAGAGCCGAGGATGGAGACCTTGGAAGAGAGTACTCGACTGCCGCGACGAAGCTCGCTCGTGTAACCTGGTTCTCGGCAGATCTGAAATTAGAGATGGAGCGAAACCTCAGAGATGGAATCCTCTGCCGAAGGGAGCTTACAGAATTAACATCGATAGATCGTTTGTACCTAATTTGCAGAGAAACTCAATAGCTGGTGTTTGTAGAGACTCGGGTGGGAGGATGGTTGGAGGGTTCGCAGCCATGGTCAAAGCTTCCTCCCCTTTAATGGCTAAAACCCTAGCTCTCTGGGAAGCTCTAAATTACTTTTACGATAAAAGACAAAAAGCACTTATTTTCGAGTCAGATAACCATCACCTGGTCAAAGCCATTCAGAGTTCCAAAGTGTTGTGTTGGGAAACTCATTCTCTTGTTAGTAAGTGTAAAGAGAAACTGACGGCATACTTAAATATTCGGGTGGTCCACTACATGAGAAAAGCTAATTTGGTGGCAGACTGGATAGTTAAAGCCCACAGGAACCATTATTTACCTCTGAACTGGGCCTTTTTCCCTTCTCAGACTTTATTGGATCTATTATGTAATGATGCCCATATATCGGGCCTCTCATCTTTGCTGAATTAATGAAATATTTCAGTTTCAGACCCAAAAAAAAAAACTTGAGGGAAGCATCGGGAGGCAACGCAGCATAGGGCAGCAAAGGTGAAGTGCCTTGAGTTGAGGAAGGAAACCGATATATGTTGTTAGTAAGGTGGTTAGTTTGGAGCGTCAGTCGAGAGACTCCAGTTTGCTTAACTTCCCAATCCACCATGGAATCGAATCTTTTACAAGCCTACGAGATTTCCCACCAAAAGCACGTGCCCTAAAGCTAAGATACAACTCCTTCAAGTTAATCAGGTTTGAGAGATCTGAAAATGTCCTCACCTCCAATTCAAACAATTGCAAACTAATTAGACTCTCAGGAAGCCTCGGCACTTTTAAGTATTCTAACATATCAATTTCAAGATCCTCAGGGATGGACTTCTGTAGATGCCATCGCCAATTATCACACGCAATTGCGGATTATCTGCGGCTTCTATTTCTTCGAGCTTCTCCATTTACCAAAGGGCATCGGGCAGTTCTCTTATGAAACTCCCCTGTCATCTTCATTACTTTCAAATTTTTCAAGTTTCCTATGGAACTAGGCAGTTCTTCAATCCTCGTCCCAGATATATCCAACTTGACAATTGATTCCAAGTTTCCAACTAAATCCGGAAGCCTCTTCAACAACTGACACTAATGCAAAGATAGGTATTCAAGAGCTACAAGTTCTCCAATTGACAGGGGAAGTAAAGTTAATCCACAACGAGAAGCTGTGAAAATACTCAAATTTTTCAGTCCTTGACAATTAGGGATTTCCTTAATTCCACTCGAATCAATGAGGAGTTCTTTTAGAGCTTCTAGTCCACCGAGCTCATCTGGCAGCCTCAGAAGATTTCGACAATACCTCACATCTAAGGAAACTAAACATTTCAATTGACAAATTGACCTATCAATTTCGACTAATTTCCGACAACCCCGTAGGATCAAATGAATTAAATTTGCATGAGCAGAGAAGTTGGGAGTTCTCTCCAAGCCACAACAATCAGTCAAATCCAAAACTTTCAGATTGTTTATCGCCTGTGAAAAGAAAATCATGTAAAGATAACTTCCAAATAGAATGAGAGTGAAATTAAAAGTGTTGTCCAGCATTCAACATACCATCATGTGAATTCACCCATTCCAATCATGCATAATTCCACTTCGAGAGAGATCAACAATAACCAAATTCTTCATGGAGAAATTTGTTATGTTAAATTTTGAGGGAATATCATGCAAAGAAAGCCATTGCAACAATGGAAAGAGATATGAGTTTCCCTGGAAAACGTCGGTTGAAAGAACAATTGATGGTGAGTCGTGGCAAAGAAGCCTGTCTTCTACAGAAATATTTCCAACCCAACCGTCAACATCAAGGAACCTTAGATTTGATAGTATCATGAAGTCCTCATAGGTAAAATAGTCATATAGTTGATGATCAAGCTTGAGATGAAGTGCTTCGACTTTTATTTTTCCGCTATCCAAAGGAAAAATTTAGAGAAAAAGAAGTCGAAGGGAAACACATTTATTTAAGAAGTTGAGTAAATATTATTCCTTCAGTCACATAAGAGCAAAACCATTGGTTTGTTTTTGGGTCGAAAATACGTTTCTATTACCTTACTTAACCAAATTTTGGAGGAAATACATCAAGAGCATCAGCGCAAAGTAAATCAACGAGGGCAGGCAGGGGGTATACTACCAAGTTTCTAGGAAGAGAATTAAATCTTTGGGCATTTGCAACCCAGTCGGCAGGTCTATTAGCTTCCCTACTACAATGGGCCAAGGTTAGGCCCATGAACTCCTTCAGCTTTGACTTCATCCGGCCCACAAGGGCAGCTATCTCCCAAGTTGTCTCTATTGTTGCCCAAACTTGCTGCACGAGAGATAGGCAGTCAAACTGTACTTTTAGAGAGATCTTAGATCGTGAAGAAAGGAAATTTAGAGTTTCCAAGAAAGCCATGGCTTCCGCTTGTTCGGCAGAAGCGACTTCCACCGTCTTGGCAAAATCGTCAACCAATTGTCCCTTGGAGTCGTGGACTATACAAGCGATAGAGCCTTTGATCTCTTCCCCTCCTCTGTTCTCCTCATGGGCTTCATCTGTTTCATCGTTCCGAGCAAAGGAGACGCCGATGTTGACTGATAAAGAGCCGGAATCTGGGGGACATCATCGGTAAGTACGGTCATCGCTCTTCTTCAGTTTCCTTGGTCATTGGTTCCATATAGCATAGAATTTGCATAAAGCCAAGGACTTGAGTAGTGTTTGCTGTGGATGCATGGGACGATTACCGAAAACAAAGTGGTCATGATCTTTCTAGATATTCCATAAGATAGCTGTAAGTCTTCTTTGACTTGAGATAATCAGTTGTCTAATCGCGTTAACCATAATCTGGAAATTTTGATTTGCAGGGGGTTATCGCTCCATATTCGAACAGTCCATGGACAGAGCAACAGAGTGTGCTCAATAGTTTCCACTTCCTTCTTACATATAGGACATAGCGGGTCGGGTACGATTTTCCTCTTATGCAAATTTTCCAGAGTACGTAAGGCGTTGTGACATGCATTCCATAGGAAAATTTTCACTTTAGGGAGAGTTCTAGAGTTCCAAATAGATTTCCAAAGTTGTTGCTTCGTCTGGTGAGAGGAGGTTGCACCTGTTGTGTGAGATCCGGCCAGTTCGTCTCTATTAGCATAGTAGCCCCCCTTTACTATATAGGAACCTAATTTATCCTTCAACCAGACTAGTTTGTCCTCTGTGGTGGGTAGGCCAATAGGGATTTCAAGGATTTCCTTCACACGTTGGTCATCAAATAATGATTTTATCAGTGATGCATTCCATGTTCTAGATTCTTTTTCAATAAGGTTATCCATAGTGGCCGGCTCATTTCTTGTTGCTGGGCTACCAATTATTCCATTTTTCAGCCACCTATCTTGTCGAATCAAGATTTTTTTTTCCATTCCCAAATGAATACATAATGTGAGGAAGTACAGAATCTCTCCCCAGGATTAAGCTTATCCATCCCCACGAAGGTCTGGTTCCTTTTCCAACTTTCCAGAAATCACAATTTGGAAAATACAAACCCTTCATTACTCGACTCACTAGATATTGTGGATGCTGGAAGATGCGCCAAGCTTGCTTCTCCAACATAGCTTTATTAAAGGCTAGTAAGTCTTTAAATCCCAGGCCCCCTTCATCCTTCTTTTGTTTCAAAATTTCTCATCTCTTCCAATGAATCCGCGATTGCTTGTTACTGTTCCTCCACCAAAAAATGGCAATTTTCTTCTCTATAGCTTTGCAGATTGATACGAGAATTTTAATGATAGACATTGCATAATGTGAGATGGCCTGTATCACAGCCTTTCTTGCTTTTGACAACAAATTATCTTTCCAGCTTTCTAACTTTATGTTTGCTATGGCTAAGACCCAAGAAAACATGTCTTTCTTCGAGTTTCCCCAATCTGAGGGAATTCCAAAATATTTCCCTGTTTTCTCTATTTTTGGAACTCTCAATTCTGCAGCCATATTTCTTCTCAAATTTGCTGGACAATTTTTACTGGAATAAGCCCCTGATTTGTTAAGGTTGATAGCCTGTCCTGAAGCCATACAGTATTGATACAGAATAGCTACCAAATTTTGACATTCCATAATAGTGCCATTGAGGAAGAATATAGAGTCATCCGCAAATAGCAGATGTGATAGAGTAGGGCAGCTTCTATTTAACTTAATTCCTCTAATAGTGCCCTCTTGAACAACTTGATTTATCAGATAAGATAGGACATTAGCCACAAGGATAAACAGATAGGGGGATAATGGATCACCTTGTCGAATCCCTCTTCTTTGCTGGAAGCAAGGAAGTGGTTCCCCATTGAAGTTTACACTAAATAAAACCGTTGAAACACATTCCATCACCCATTGCACCCACCTCTCACAGAAACCCATCTTGAGTAAGCACTCTCGAAGAAAGTCCCATTCGATTATGTCATATGCTTTCTGCATATCCAGCTTAAAGACAGCTTGGAATCTACTTCTCCTCTCCCGAGTTATCAACCTATGTGAAACCTCTTGCACCATTAATATATTATCTTGAATTTGTCTTCCCCCTACAAAGGCACTTTGTTCTTCAGCAATAAGGCTTGGTAGCAGAGGTCTTAGTCTGTTGGTTAACACCTTGGAAATGATTTTGTATACAAAATTACATGGGCTGATTGGGCGGAACTACTCAAGCTTCTCAGGGTTTGGGACTTTGGGAATCGGGGGTAATTTGAGTTCTATTTATATCTGGACTTAGATGGCCAGTTTCAAAGAAATTACATACTTCCTTGAAAATGTCTTGACAAACAGTCGGCCAGTGCTTCTGAAAAAATAGACCATTAAGTCCATCTGGGCCAGGAGCTTTAGTGGCTTCTAATTGCTTCATTGCAACAGTGACCTCCTCCAAAGCTACATCTTGTACTAGTTGTTGATTCATCAATTCATCCACGGAGGTTGGAATTTGACTTAGAACAGGCTGAAAGTCACGAAATCCCACTGATTCATATAGATTTTTAAAGTAATTCCCTATCATCTCTTCAAGAGTGTTCCTCTCTCACCCACCCATATTCAGCATTCTTTAATAAGCTGATTCTATTTATGTTTCTTCTATGGATAACTATGGCGTGGAAGAATTTAGTGTTTTTATCCCCCCATTTCAGCTAGCTAATTCTAGAACGCATCCCCCATACATCTCCTCTTGCCGCCACAGCTACTCAATCTCTTTGTTAATGAGTTTAACTTTCTCCCCTTCTTCAAAGACTTCTATTACATTAGTCAACCTTTGGAGTTCCATTTTCAGCCAATCGATTCTCTTTTTAGCATTAGAGAATCTACTTTTACTCCATCCTTACCAAAAAAAAAATCTACTTTTACTCCATTTCATCAGCTGAGTAACAACAACCCGTAGTTTTTCCGCCATATCTAAGCCTTGGAATTCAGATTCAGCATATTTCGTTGATCAAACTTACACATCATTCATCCTCAGCCCAATAAGCCTCATATCTGAAAACCTTCATTCTGCATTCCTTGCGTGGGTAGAGTGACAGAATAAGGGGGCTATGATCAGAGCCAATGGCAGGAAGTGCTATACATTCAGCATTTGGATATTCAATTCTCCATTCCAAATTACATAAAGCTATATCAAGACGTTTTTTAACTAAATGTTCTCCTGTTCTGTTATTTGACAAGGTGAACACACAACCCTTGCTCTCCAAGTCCATTAGGGAACATTGCTGCAGGAAGTCTCTGAAAGCTGTAAGCCAGCAATTTTCTGCTCTTTTCTTACCCACTTTTTCCCAATGATACAAGATCTCATTAAAATCTCCCAAACACAGCCAAGGAAGATGATTATATGCACTATCTCTGTGAATAGTTTTCCATAGCAGTACTCTCTCTCGGAAGTCATTTGGAGCATGTAGAAAAGTGATAAACATCCGCTGTCTAGAGGCTTTGACTTGACATTGAACATTGATAAAGTGCTCCGAGTAAGAAACAATAGACATTGCCACTTGATCATCCCAAAAAATGGCCAAACCCCCAGTAATACCTTATGGATTGACCAAAAAACCATTCTGAAATTTCATCCTCCTCCTTAATCGCTGCACCTTGTGCTCTTGATTTTTAGTTTCCATTAGAAAAACTATATTGGGCCTTTCTTGAGTCATTAGGACTCTTAGAGCTTGAATTGTCAAAGGTGTGCCCAACCCCTGACAATTCCAACTTAAGGTTTTCATGGATACTTGGCTTATTAGGGCTAACCACCAAAGCCCATTGATCCGACTTCTTTACCACTGTAAAGGGGGTCTCCACTAGTTGTGTGTTGTCTAATATTGATGCCCCAGAGGAATGAGCACTATATGAGCAGAATCTCTTCCCTTTCTTAGCAATAGACAACTTTGTGCTTTTTGATTTATGCCTAATCAGTCCCTTATCACCTCCTGCTGCTTCTATCATCTCTACTTCTGCAGACTTCATATTTTCCTCATATAGGACCATGGCCGACTCTTCATCAATGCAACAACTGCATCTCTTTTGAGTACCTTTCTCCTCCCTTACTACTATTGCTAGAGAAGAATTACTAAACCCCTGTTGGGCTATATTGTCTATATTACTCTGCTCATTGGTGTACACAGCTTGAGTCACTGCTTGATTCGGCATATGATATGTTTTTTCAGGAGTTGATGAGATATGAGTTTCAGGCACACTTTCCTAATCTTCTTCAATAGCACCTTGTTTGCTATAGAAAGCTTTCCCATATGGACTGAGCTCTCGAACCTCCGCTTTAAGCCATTGACCGAATTTTCCAAGTAAATTCCCAACTGGCCCTGTAGTCTCATATGGAATTTCTTTACAAAGAGTTGCATAATGCCCAATTCTACCGCAAGAGTAGTAATAATGAGGAAGCCTTTCATATTTGAATTCAACCCATATACTTTTGCTATCTAGGCAAACAACAACCCCGGTCTTGAGAGGGTTCTCCAGATTCAGCCTAACTTTTTGCCCTACCAATTTTATAACTACTGCTCCCTTTTGAATCTAGTTTTACCTCCAATACCTCACTAATTTTTTATGCGATATTACTAACGACTCCATTAGTGACTCTCCCGAATGGGAGACCGATTAAATGCACCTAGAAAGTACAGTGGTTAAATTCATAACAAATCTCTATTGTATCAGGATCACATTGCTATAAGACCAGTAGATTGCTAGCAAAGGACCATGGCCCTGAATCTAAAACTCTCTGTTTATTAGCTTCAGAGTGGAATGAAAAGGAGAAATATCGTGATTCTATCTATGTGCAGTTAACATCTTCGCTTTTTTATGCTTTTTTCATTGTGTTTAAGAAGGTAGAAAAATTTACATTTGGTTTAGAGTAGAACTTGTCGACCAAGGTTTTCGGACATTCAATCAGTTTTTCTTCAGAAATTTCACCTTTGACCTTGACGACATCTTCTTCTGACCATAGGTTGCCTAGACTTTTCCAGAGAGCCGCCAGTCACTTCTCTTCCTCATACTGACTAGCCATTTTACAGTGGTGCAGGCGATCGAAATGCAGAACCCGAGTTAAATCTCCTTGCAAAAACTAGCTAAAGGGTTTTGGAACAAGTTGGGACAGAAGAGCCAGTCCCGATTCAATTGAAGGGAGCTCAAGTCAGTGGCTAGGAGGTGGGTTTAATCTATGGGTATTTGGGCATGGGATTAATCAGATGAACAAGTAGTTATCAAACATTGAGGGTATCAACGGGGAATGTAGTACGGTGGATGAATGAGGTTTCTCCAGGTGCAGGATCCCATAGATAACAAGCTAAGGTTTACCATGGAGAAAGATAGTGAAACCTACCATGAAGGTAGAAGGCGACTACCATGCGGTAGAGAGAAAACTACCCTAAGGTAGAAAGCGAGAGCAAAACCATTGGTTGAGTGGTCACAATGGTGCTATAGAACACAAAAAGTAAATACTTTTTTTAAATAAAAAAATCCATAATGAATGGGAAATTCATTGAACGAGGGATTTACCTGATGTCTCCTTAGCAAAGCCAATCCTTTTTGGGGATCCCACTCCCTACTTTGCTTCTCTATTCTCATCTTACTTTCTTGATGAACCAATTCTCTTTCGAGGTCTCTAATTTGGTCATGCATCCATACTTTATTATCTTTTATAATCTTTATGAAAGACATATTTTGCATAACTTCCATGGCTATTTCGGGAAAAAGTTTAAATTCATCCTAGAAATGAGCCACAATATATTGGTCATACCCAGTAAAAAGACAAGCTACATGAAGGAATATCTGCTTTCCCGGCTCATCCAATGCATCATAACTTCTTTTCAGCTTTATTTTGTATTTGTTCATCAGGAATATTTTCCAACTTTTTGAATGTGACATTCCACATTTCCTTCTTAGTGCAAGACAAAAGCGAACCTATGACCTCAAGAGCTATCGAAATAGCCTCCGGCTATTTCGATCGCTTTCTTGGATTGGTCGATATACTCCCGAGAAGGATAATCTTTACTAAAGGCATGCTTGCTAAAAGGTGAAGAGATTGATCAAGATCCATGCCCTTAATCTCATAGCAACAGTCTACTGTAGGGACATTGAGAACATCTTTCTTTCTAGTAGTAATAATAGTTTTACTCCCTTTACCAACCAATCACACTTTCCTACAAGTGCATGCATATGGTTCTTCTCGTCCACATCATCAAGAAGAAGGAGGACTCTTTTCTTAGACAGTCTATCTCTAATTTTTTGAGTCCCTTCATCAATGTGTTTTATGTGTGTCCATTTCGTCATGAGGATATCATAAACGAGTTGATTTTGCAAGCACATGACGCCCCTTCGTTTATTGAAAATTTTCTCAGATATTGGGAAGAAAGCAACAATTCTCGAAATCGTAGGAATGTTGATTGTAGGTAATTTTGGCGATAGTTGTCTTTCCAATGCCACTCATCCCATGAATTCCTGTAATCCGTGTTTCATTTGTTTGAGCACCTATCATGTCATGATTTCATTCGTATAATGATCGATATCGACCATATAGTCTGATACCACCAGATAAGCCTTTTTCAACTCATTGAAAACCCTTTGTATAACTGATTTTGCGAACTCACCTTCTCGCCTGGTGTTTGTCAGAGGTCAAAACACAATAAGTTACAAAACAGTTTGGAACCAAACTAATTCTGACAAGACCAAATCGAAACTATAGACAAATCATAATGTGTTCTTCAAGGATTCAATTCATTTTAGATAGATTAATGTTGGTACTGAGGGTTAAGATATTACCTGAACTAGAAAAACTGATGTTCGAAATAAACAGACAAAACAGGGGTTGTGTAGTTATGTATCATGAATTCTACCGTAAAACTCCAATAGTTCAAAAATCAAAGAGATGGCGAGAGGGAGCAACTCGAAGAGCAGGGGCCTAGAGCTTGGAGTCATCGTAGAGCGCCAAGCGGCTCGGCATTTTGTCCAGCATCTCCTCTAACTCTGCGTCTGACCTCACAGTAGCCAATGACGACAGTGATTTCGCCTTTTGCGAGTCAGTCGTGGCCTGCGATCGCGAAGGTAAGCTAACGAAGGTCTAGCAGTTGGCATGAGGAAGTCTTTGCGAGGATAGGAAATGATCCTGGTTTTGCGGATTGGCTTTGGCTTTAGTACCCACGGGAGAAAATATTCAGCAGTATGAAACTGTCCTGGGAAGCAGACGTATATTCCTCTTGTCTGAATTGACACGTGACAAATTTCTTTTTTTTAATAATAAAAACCTAGGCGCTGCCAAGGAATCTCGCTCTCCAGCAACCTTTCTACTTTGACCGAAAGACTAAAGGACAAGTGCATGAGAAGGATTAAGGTTTGTCATCTAAGTTGATTCAATTAATTCATTTCGTTAATTCCATCTAATTAAGTTAACAAAAAATACCGACGTGTCTTGTTTTACCATTTTCTGGATCAAGCGCCACGTCAAAGAAAGGAAAAACTAAATTCAATTTAAAAATTGAAAAATAAAACACAAACTACAAAATAAAACACAAAGTGAGGCCTTGCTGTCGGTTATTGCCGCCACCCATCTCTGAAAAGGCCCATCGGAGTCACTTGTGCCTCACCAGCCCTAGGCAAGACTTCGGTGGCCCAAATATGGGGGTGGGTCTGACCTTCGCCAACCCTTTCCGAGAATGGTCGATGAGAGTCACCAGCAAGGTCCGTTCCTCCATTCTTTTACGTTTTTTTAATCATCCTTTTAATTTATTTAATATAATTTAAGTAAAATATAAAATATAAAATTATAATAATAACTGTCATGCAAAAGAGAGAAAGTAACAAAAAAAAAGTCAGGTTAGCATTTTTTGTTAACCTAGTTGGATAAAGTTAACCAAATAACTTAATTGAACCAATTTGACAATTTTTAGAACTTGATTGTATTTTTTGAAAATATTAAAAATTAATTATACTTTAGTAACAAGTTTTAAGACTTTAACCACAAAGAAAACCCATCCTTCGCTTTTTTGTTCATAAGCTTTTCCTTCCATTATTGCTTCGAAACCTCACAGTCCAAAGGTGCTTGGAGAGTTCGCATTTTTTGTATTTTTGTTTTAATTTTATTTTTGCTTTTCTTTTTATTTTTTTATTTTTTCAAAAGTCTCCTGCTATTCAGAGCAAGGAATATGTACTTTCATATCCCCTGCGAGGGCTTGAGGTGGGGATTTTCAAACTTGGCCTTGTCACCCGAGTCACGATGGATTGTGAAATTTTGTTTTGATAAATAAAGAGTAGAACAAGATCATCCCAAAGAAATATTTGATTTAAGTCATAGTTAATTAGTTCACCCATAAATGTATGGGTCTGTCGTTATGACATCACTGTATTTAGAAGTGTGAAACTCCTTCCATATAAAGAGCCTCCTCAGCGGTTCAAGTGGAAGCAGTAGCGCTGCTACAAACCCTAGAACTATTCGCAGGATGGCATGAGAAGAAGCTGGTTATCAAAACTGACTGTTATGCACTTGTGGAAGTGATCTGCGGAGCTACAGATCAAATCAATTTAGACGCACGTGCGATGATAATGCAGGCCCGGGCCCAGGTGCAGTCATTCCAGCATCTGAAATTAGCCCATTGCCTAAGAGAGGGAAATCAAATTGCGGACTGGGCCGCAAAAGCCCAGCGAAAGAAGGATTTACCGAATATGTGGGTTAAATACCCCTCTCCATGTTTGTTGGATTTACTTTGCTCTGAAATTACCTATTTATCTTACCAATCTGATTTGGGCATGAATATATAATAGAAGCGATATTTCAACCCAAAAAAAAAAAGATAGCGTGTGTTTAAAACTCGATCATCATATAAGTTGAACTTGTGAACTCATAAAAAATAATGTGATCCATTTGTCATTGGCTCAACACTCTTGAGGGTGGGTTTTGATCTATTCTTGTTCAATTTTTTTTTCTGAAGCGATAGAGTAATGTATGAGCCTGACAAAAAAAAATTTAAAAATTGAGTGGTGTATAAATCTGTCTTGTGCTTATAAAGTATAATTGGAGCCATATGAGGGGTTGATTTATCTATGTCGCCTGTAGATCTTAAGATTGGTCTTTGTAAAATTGATCGTTTTACTCTTCAAAATAATAATAACTTTTCTAGATTTTCACTCTTTTTTTTATACTTCCACTTTTTTTTTCGTGTGTACAGATATAAAACCGTGAGAGCCACCACGCATGGGGTTTTTATGTTATATTATTCGTGTGAGTCAAATCCAAAACAAAAAATAAAAAAGATATCTTTCACACTCTTTGTGTTCTTAAAAACGTATCATGACTTTCAATGTCTAAGATAATAATGTCTCTTTACTTCGCACATGGCCAATGAAAAAGTCCAATGACTTCTGTTCTCAAACTATGGACCTCTTCTTTGCTTCCGTATTCTTTTACATGCATATTTAAGGCCGAGAGACGGACACATTATTGGAAATTAATGATAAAGTTGTAGAGCGTGATAAAGAGATTAAATTAGAGAAGCTTTTTTTAACTAATCGCATGCATGTAATTTTGATTATAACCATGTATGTCCTAGATTTCTACTATTCATCAGGGCAATATTTTTTCGTAGTTGTAACCCTGAAATTTATAACTCTGAAACTGATCTTAGTAGTAAAGAGATTGTTTAGGGCAATATTGTAATTTTCTCCCTTTCTAATTCTAAACGGGGTTTTTTCATGTAAAACATCAATTATCTTCTTCTCTGTCTTTTCTCTTCAACAATCCTGTTCCTAACAACATAATGTCATTATTCTATAAGACGGTTATCAATTCTTAATACATTCGCACTATAGATAGCTCATCAATTTTAGAAAGAATAACTCAACTCAAAATAGTATAAGTAAATTTAACTAGAAAAGAAGAGAAGAAAATATTACATCCACTTCAACATAAGTTTTTAGAGAGCAATCAAGAGTCGATAGACAATAGTAAGTCGCCTCCTCCAAGAGAAGTGTGTTTCATAACTCGAGATTAAGCTTAACTTGCCACTTAAGTTCAGTTACATTCTTTTCTAAGTTCAGTTACATTCTTTTCGAGTTTGAACAACTTCAATTGTTAGATTGGTTTGAATTTGAATTCGAAAATATATGACTCAAAAAAGGCTTGCGAATATAGTGGAGGGATTGAAATTTGCATGTACCTTAAGAATAGAAATAAATAGATAGTTTATATTAACCTTAATTTTAGTCCGTTTTTCAGAATCTTGGTTCAAATCAACTAATTATACCGAAGCTGGGCCTAAGTGCTAAGGTTGAGACGTCAAAGGAAACAAAATTTGTCCGAAAGCACGTGTCTCATTCTTTCGGCTAAATTACAATAGCCGTGCAGTCTTTCTAAACGTCTCAATTTTAGCCGAACTTCCTTCGATGCCCTCACGTAAATGACGAAATTACCAAATGTGACACAGAACATGACCGCTAATAGAAGAAGAGCCATAGGACAAATCAGGAAAACTTGTTAATTCATCATCCTCTCCTTCCTTTGCCCCAAGTTGCCGTAGCTTTCGATCGCCAAAATCACCATCAAATCCACAAACTTGAGGGCCTGGAATCAAGGTTGAATTCGAACAATACGGACAACGATATCGATTGATCTCTTTATCTCTTTGTGCAACCGCGCGATTTGATTGCGCGTAATTGTTTGCTTATGAAATATGTAAGGAGGTTGAATATTTTTGTCAAGCGACTTTGTTTTCTCAATGACTCTATTCAATCCGTTGATTAGTGCTAGTGGGGTGAGAGGTAGATGCAATTCGCGTTCATGTATCAATTACTAATTCAATTCGAATTGGGAGTTTTGGTTGTGATAAGGTGCGAATGGACAGGCCCTAGTATCGAGTATGTTGGTTTTGAGCTTGTACAATGAGATTTGTATGGTGAATTTGGCCGATGAGGCGTTTCAAGGTCGCGGGAAATCGTTGACTGTGCTGTGGAGCTGTATTGCCTTTTTTTTTTTTGGGTCGGAAAGGCTCGTTGTCATATTCTCATTTGAGTTAAAGTTTGTTGAGAGAAATGCATAGCATCAATACAAATTAAATCCAAAAGACTAAAAGGGGGATAAGCTACCCAGTTATAGAGTAGAAACTTGTTTCTTTGGGCTTTGGCAACCCAATCAGCAACTTGATTACAACTCCTAGAGCAATGGGCTAGCCTTAGATTTGCAAAGCTTCTCACGTGGGCCTAGGCTTCGTCGATTAGAGCTTGTACTTCCCATATTCTTTGATATGCGCTGCCGCTTATCACTTCCACCAGATCAGTTCGATTGTCTCCACCACAAGTGCTTGTTCGCGATTTAGTTGATAGAGTTTGAGGGCTTTGAGTACAGCATCCGCATCCGCTTGAATCGGCGACATCACTCTCATCGATCTCGCAACTCCATCCACAATCAGACCTCTGCTGTCTTTACACACGCAAGATATCACTGCTTCCCTTGTAATAGGGTCGAAAGAGCCGTCTACATTCACCTTGATCGTCCCAAGAGGGGGGGGGGTTTCCAGATCGGAGGTAAGTCAAGGTTTCCATTCTGTCTTCGCTGGTTATACTTCCCCAAAGTAGTAATGTTTTTTGCTTCCACTTGTGCTGAGGATATAACCCTGAGATGGTTCGGTTGTTGCCCTCGAAAAATCCGGTTACTGCATGCTTTCCATATCTGCCACAACAGGCTTGCTAGGAGGTCGAAAGATATGGAGGTATGTTGAAACTGAGCCAGCCATTCCTCTATCCTCGATATTGCTTGAGGACTTATCTGTATACTGACTAAGGAGTCTTTCCATACGTTATGAGTCCATGGGCATAATAGAAACAAGTGTTCTGTTGTCTATGGTTGTTGCTTGCAGATAGGGCAAGTATCTTGTTGTAAAATTTATCTTCAACGTAGGTTAACTTTTGTTGCGAGGGCATTTTGGCTCATTTGCCAAAGAAAGAACTTGACTTTTGGTTGCACTTTTGTCTTCCAAATTCTCTTCCATAGTTCTCTAGGTGCTTGATACGAGGTGGATGCCTGGTTCTAAGGTAGACTGGCGAGATCAGATCTCGCATGGTTATACACACTCTTAACAGTATGCCGGCCAGATTTGGTATGCTCCCAAATTAGCTTATCATCGGCACCCCCTGGGTTTAGGTGGATGTTAAGGATTTCCCTTACTATTTCAATATCAAAATACATAACATGCACATCCAGAAACTCGAAAATGACCAGCAACAAGCTTCATGTTCCATATTTTTTAAAAGGTTGAAAGAAAGCATAACCTTTGTTGAGGAAGCCTATTGGTCACAAAGGCTGCAATCTTCATTGCTTCTTCCCAAAACTGTCCCTGGACATTCTTTGCATGAAGCATACTTTGACATACTTCTGCCATATGCATGTTCTTCCTTTTCGCTTCCCCATTTTGTTGCGGAGTGCTAGAACATGTGAAGTGATGGCGTATTCTTCACTCTCGAAGGAAATCTGAGAACTCATCTGAGGTGTATTCTCCACTGTTGTCGGTGCGTAGACAACGGACTCTTTTTTCAACCTCCGCTTTTGCTACCTTTTTAAATTCTTTAAACTTTGAAAGAGTTTCAGATTTTTCCTTCATAAAGTAAACCCACACATACCTCGAGAAGTCCTCAATGAAGGTCACCATATACTTCATCCCACCAATGGAGGCTTGCTTAATTGGTCCAAACACATCAGAGTGAATCAACTCTAATGGTTCCTTCACTTTAAATTTGAATTCTTCATATGGCAATTGGTGCGCTTTTCCATACTGATAGCCTGCACATACATTGTCTGTTCTCACTTCATGTTGTGGAAGTCCCTTCAACATCGACTTCTTCATCATCACATCTAGCTTGGAATAACTGACGTAACTTAGCCGCAAGTGCCACAAGTCTGCCTTCTCGTTCCTTCTTGTCTTGTCTACATATGTGGTTTCTGCAGACATCACATAGACCGACTCCAATCTTTGTCCCTTCATTACCGGCTCTTCTGTAATCTCAATGTCCCAATATATCTTCACATTTTTGTGGACCAAACAAGACAAAATGGCCAAAAGATGTTAATTGTGCTAATGAGAGAAGATTTTTCTTCATACTTGGAACATGATAGACATTTTGGAGTGACACCTCGGTATCGCTACAGTGGGGAGAGACTACTATATTACCAATGTGAACTCTTGGTAACTTTGAGTTATTTTCCGTTACCACTACCCGACTTCCCTTGTACTCTAACAAATTTTGCAGCTTCTCTTTATCTCCTGTCATATGATTTGAGCAGCCTGAGTCAACGATCCAATCATTCTCATAATCGATTTGATTGAATGTTGTTGCTGTAAGGGCTAGCTCCTCTTCATCTATAGCAAAGAAAGCCTCAACATCCCATTCGTCTTCACTTTTGGAAGTAGCAGCATTACTCTCAACGACCTTCTTCTTTGACCAGCAATCTTTCGCCATATGACCCTTCTTCTTGCAATTGTAGCACTTCCCTTCAAACTTTTGGCCCTTGCCGTGGTTCTTAAAACCTCTCCTTGCACGAACGCTCCCTTCGCCTTGATGACTTCTCGCCTTGTCATCGTTCTTTTTGCATCCACCGTCGCCATGCTGCTTGGAATTCCACCGCCCTTGTTGGCATAGAGCGCATCTTCTTCATTCTTTATCGAGACTCCTCCCATTTGCTTAGCTAAGGCTTCTTGACCAGCTAACAAATTTTTGAATTCTACAAGCGATGGCTGAGTTTGCCATCCTTGTATGGTAGCAACGAAACTCCTGAATTTTGGCTTCAAACCATGGATGATGATCCTTTTATCCTGGTATCGTCAATAGGAGCCTCCGGATCCAACTAAATAATCTCTCGGCATAACGTCTTCACTTTGTGGAGGTACTATGCGACTGTCATGTCGCGTTGCGCCACCGATAACAACTCACTCTCTAAGAGTTGGAGCTTCGTATCATTCTTTTTAGAGAACAGCTCGGCGAACATATCCCAAGCTTCTTGGGGAGTTTCCACATCCAGGATATGCTCTAGCACATCCTTTTCAATCGTCGTCTTCAAAACGAACATGGCTTTGCCCACTTTTAATCTTCCACTTCCGCAATGTCCCATTCGCATCTTCAGCCTCTAGTTGTCTCACATCATTTCCATTTACAACTTCCCACAAATCCTGGCCTTGCTTGTAAGACGTCATGCAAGTAGACCAAGAATTGTAGTTATGGTTGTTGAGCTTCTTGATTCCGCCAACGACTTGAAGATCACCCATCTTGGCAATAGAGATACTTCACCAAATGCTCAGAACCTGGCTCTGCTACTAGATTGATGAAAGAACACGCGGCAAGAATAGTTTAATAACCTCTCTCGAGAAAGTAAAAATGATGTCTGGGATATTTTATTTGATGCATATCATTGCCTTTATATAGGCTGATTACACATTCTCCACTTTTACCACTAACATTAAGCAACAAGTCCACTAATCCATAACTCTTATAAACTAGGATCACACATTCTCCACTTCTACCGCTAATATATCCACTAACCCATAATTCCTATAAACTCGAAACAAGTAAAACAAACGTTAAAGACTCTGATAACAGAATAACAAATAAATAACAATATTCCCACATATTGGTGTTGTTTTATTCAATAATTTAGTCTATTATGGTGTGGGATTAATGGCTGAGACGTAAGGGTCGTGCAAAATCGTCATGGATGCATGATTCAAGGAATTTGGAGGTGAAGATGTCCATCGAAACCTTATGCTTTCCTGGAATCCTGCTTCTGCATTGAGGTTGCATTCAACTCCGATGCTAAGAGCAACTTCAGTTAAAAAGCTCCTGCGTCAGCACCTGGTTTCTCAAAGATCATCAAGGACCTCTGTGATGAAGTATGTTCATGAAATGAATTCCATCGATCTTGTGTCATGACCATCACAAGACGTAGGGGAGCTCCACTCAAATTCACTCTTAATGTGTAAATAGCAAAGTGCTGGGAAAGATATATTGTCGTCTCTTTTATACCTATTTTCACTTGGTGAGCTGGTTGTTAGTTCTACGCATTAACTGAGTTAGCCACAACTTACCTACACAAAAAGCTCCTGTGAATTTCTCTTACTTGTTAGCGAGAGAAAAAGTTAAGGCTGTCATGTAGGACTTATGTTGGGAAGTGGTTCTCCTTATGAATGTCAACCTAAAGCCTCATTCCTAGGATAACTGAAAGGCGAATGATTCAGCTCCTCTCACTGATTAAAGTCTACACAATTATATCCTGTGTTGTTTAAGGTGTAACGGAGTTAACAATTACAGGTTATAGATATCAGCTTCAAATTTAAAGGACAACCCAGTATGTTTCGAGGACCTCACGTAAAAGACAAATCAAATTGATGCCAGTTCTACTACATTCAAGTGCATTAATTTTGTCAATTTACTGGAAATTTAATATGCCAAACAAAACTGTCGAAAGGGCATATATCTAAACCAAATTAAACGCAAGAAATAGATTGAAAGAAACCATGGAACATATCATGAATAGTTGACACCTATCCATCTTAGACATAGAAAGTGGTTGCAAAGACGACCACTAATTAACGGGACAATTGCCAAATAAGTCCTAAATCTTTTGCTACTTTGCCGATTCAGTCCTCAACCTTTTTTTTATGCCAAATAAGTCCTAAACCTTTTGCAACTTTACCAGTTAAGTCCTTTCGACGGATTTTAGCCGGAAAATGCCTACGTGGCGATGTCGTGGCACGCCGAACCTCGCTGGTGACAACATGGCGACGACGTGGCGCTGACTAGATCCAAAAAAAAATTATTTTTTTCCTTCATTTTTTAAAGAAAAACAAGGAGGCCGGCAAGCTCCGATGGCCGGCGGAGCTCGCCGGCGACTCCAAAGGGCGGCCCCGCCCTCGCTTGCCAAGGGCGAGGGCGGGGGAGGCCGCCCGCGGCCGGCGAGCTCCAACACACGGCGGAGCTCGCCGGCGATTCCAAAGGGCGACCCCGCCCTCGCCGGCGAGGGAGCTCCTCCCTCGCTGCCCAGAGTACAGCAAGGGAGTGAGGGTCTCCCTCGCATTGCTGCAGTGCGAGGGAGTTGAACTCCCCCCCTTGCAAATCAGCGAGGAAACTCCCTCACACTGCAGCGAGGGAGGAGCTCCCTCGCCGACCGCGGGAGGCCTCCCGAGCCCTCGCCCTTGGCCGGCGAGGGCGGGGTCGCCCTTTGGAGTCGTCGACAAGCTCCACCGGAGCTCGCTGGCCTACTTGTTTTTCTCTAAAAAATGAAGGAAAAAAATAAAAGAAAATTTTGGGTCCAGTCAGCGCCACGTCACCGACAAGGTCTGGCGCGCCACGTCATCGCCACGTAGGTATTTTCTAGCCAAAATCTACCGGAATGACTTAACCGGCAAAGTTGCAAAAGGTTTAAGACTTATTTGGCATAAAAAAAAGGTTTATGAATAAATCGGCAAAGTAGCAAAAGGTTTAGGACTTATTTGGCAATTGTCCCCTAATTAACTATACAGGGGTAGGGGTACAAGTTCCGATCAACTTGCCAAATTGTTGTTCTAATTCAGTATAAAGAAGACGACTCCAGGAAAGACTGTAAAGAACGTTTGTTAGATTGGCATAAGGCAATAAGCAATTTAAGTTTCAAAACTTCCTTGACGAAAGATTTGGTTATAAATGCATGGCCTCTCAAGAAAAGCATGCACTTCTTATTGGAAATTGTACTCCTGGGAATGGCCAAATCTCCTCAGCAATGCAAGATATCGCATGACTTGAACCTCTTCATTTTGAAAAGTCAGGCCTCACACATGTTATCGGGACAATTGTCAAATAAGTCCTAAACCTTTTGCTACTTTGCTGATTCAGTCCTAAACTTTTTTTATGCCAAATAAGTCTTAAACCTTTTGCAACTTTGCCGGTTAAGTCATTCCGGTGGATTTTGGCTGGAAAATGGGTGATAACGTGATGCGCCGGACCTTGCAGATGACGACATGGCGACGACGTGCCGCTGATCGGACCCAAAAAAAAGTTTTTATTTTATCCCTTCATTTTTTAGAAAAAAATAAGGAGGCCGTTGAGTTCCGACGGCCGGCGGAGCTCGTCGGCGACTCCAAAGGGCGGCTTCGCCCTCGCCGGCCCTACCCTCGCTGGCCAAGGGCGAGGGTGGGGGAGGCCGCTCGTGGCCGGCGAGGGAGCACCTCCCTCGCTGCCCAGACTGCATCGAGGGAGTGAGGGTCTTCCTCGCAGATTAGCGAGGCACTGCAGATCAGCGAGGGAGGTCTGCGAGGGAGGTCAGCGAGGGAGGGAGTTCAACTACCTCGCACAGTAGCGATGCGAGGGACACCCTCACTCCCTCGCTGCAATCTGGGTGCAACAAGGGAGGAGCTCCCTCGCCGACCGCGGGCAAGGGCGCCTCCCCCCCCCCTCGCCGGCAGCCAGCGAGGGACCTCCCTCGTTGCAGTCTGGGCAGCGAGGGAGGAGCTCCCTCTCTACAGATCTAGGCTAGGGAGGAGCTCCCTCGCCAGCCGCGGGCGGCTTCCCCCGCCCTCGCCCTTGGCCGACGAGGGCGGGGCCGCCCTTTGGAGTCGCCAGCCTCCTTGTTTTTCTTTAAAAATTGAAGGAAAAATTTTTTTTTTGTCTCATCAGCACCATGTCGTCACCGGCGAGGTTCGACGTGCCACGTCATCGCCACGTAGGCATTTTCCGACCAAAATCTGCCGGAAGGACTTAACCAGCAAAGTTGCAAAAGTTTTAGGACTTATTAGGCATAAAAAAAAAGGTTTAGGACTGAATAGGCAAAGTAACAAAAGGTTTAGGACTTATTTGGCAATTGTCCCCATATTATCCCCTCTCTGCATAGTATTTTGACTCGATCAACTTACATGCAGGAAGGCAGGGCATTCAATCAACAATTCCTCCAGAGATTCTGATAGTTTGTGACAAGCAAACTGACTTCAACTTCTTCAAATGAGTTAGATAGGGAAACCACTTTCTCAAGATCGAAGAGCTAGAGAATTCGTAGATTCTTCAAACAGTCGAAGCCTTGAATCTCTGTTATTGCAAGTACTCCATTCTTTAGCTTTGGCAGTCTCTTCAAATTTGAGAGATCCATCATTATTGTTATTCACGAGCAAGATTCAACACATAAATAAGAGAAAATTGAGGGAAGCCTTGGTAGGCACAACAAATTAGCACACTGGAGTTCT
Organism: Melaleuca alternifolia; assembly: GCA_019926035.1. NCBI lineage: Eukaryota > Viridiplantae > Streptophyta > Magnoliopsida > Myrtales > Myrtaceae > Melaleuca > Melaleuca alternifolia. The sequence continues at coordinate 217,148 of JAGKPW010000624.1, read as the reverse complement.
AGTCTTTTGAGTTGAGAAAGCTGATTAAAATCTCATTATGAGGTGTTTACAACAGCAGACAACATGGTCGAAGACTCCAGTTTATTTAATCTAATGATACACCGTGATATAGGATCTTCCACGAGTCGACAAATTGTCCATGGGTTAAGCATCTGGTTGAATGGCTAAATACAAACATTTAACCTTTTCAGGTTTGAGAAATCTAGAAACGTTGTCATCAATGTATTGATTTGTAAACCTATGAGAATTTATGGAAGCCTTGGTACTTGGCATGTTTCGATCAATGTCAATTTCAATATCCTCAAAGACGAATATCTGCAAATGTCATTTGGAATTTCCCATCACAAGCTTTTACCGCGTGCTGCATCTATTTCTTCAAGCCTTTACGGCAATCATGGCACTATGTATCTTTCCGATGGAACAATCATTCATCCTCCCTACTTTCAAACCTTTCATGTTTCCCATTGCGTCAGATAGCTCTTTAATGCATGTGAAGGAGATATCGAACTCAAGTAGCTATTTCAGATTGCAAATCGAGTCTGGAAGCCTCTCTATTCATCTACATTCATTTAAAGAAGAGTATTGAAGGCTTGCAAGAGCTCCAATTGAGAGGGGAAGTCGTATAATTGTGGTGCTTCTGAGAAATGGCCTCCATGGAGATGTTAAGTAACCAATGGAAGAGATTATCTTTAATTATGAACAATGCGAAGCCATAAGAATTTTGAGATCCTTCAGCACTTGATATTCAGCCTTGAATAATTCACTTGATATTCTGAGAAATGGCCTTCAACTGACTGCGCTCTTGGGCAGTCAGTTCTTTATTCTGATCAACATCATAAAAAAGCAACAAAACTCTTTTACTAAATAGCCAATCTTTAATTATCAACGTTGCTTATTTCAGTCAATCTCCTTTTTATGAACATAAGAGATGAGTTGATGATGCTACTGAATGCCCTTGAGCTCTGACGTATCATGATTGTTAGAAAGAAAGCAAAAGTGCGCAAACCCTTGTGAACCGATTGTAGATCATTTTGGCGGGAGTCAACTTTTCAACAACATTTATTTGAAACAAACAATTCGTGTTTCCTGTGTTGTGAGTGCCTATCATAAATGAGTGAGACTAACCTGAACAGCATTTTCACTTCCAAAGGTCCATGAACTAGTTTTGGCAGGTGCAACTAAGATTACCGTGAACACCTGCCGTCCAGACAAGCCCTTCAAGTGTTTCCTCGTAAAGGAATACTTGGATTCTGATAAGCAAGTTCTATTGCATGTCAATGAAGAGACACAATTCAGCAGCACTTCATGATTATTCTGGTCCTCTTGAGGGAGGACCTTTCGCTATTCAGTTGCCCAGGGTTGGTCGCTAGTCCATACCGATTTTATTAGCTAACCTCTCAAAGGATCAAGGTGGAATCTAGCTATCGGACATGACAGTGTGCTATTCTTTGGAAATGCAAATAGCTGAATGTCCTGTGGCCAAGGCTGGACCAAACTGTATGTGGAAAAGTACGTGCTTCCGGTGAGGCTAATGCCCCAACTTGCACAATGACTCCCTCTGCCCTCCTGTAATGGTTTCTGTGGAAAAAAGGGCCACACATGCAACTGAAACTTCACATCGAGTTCGACAGAATTAACCATTTCATCAGTTGGCAACGACTTCCTTAACAAATATTCAAGTGTCTATCTCTCAACAGACGAATGCACAGTTTAGCACCACAAGATAGTGAAAGGAAAATTACTCAACATCAAATGCCATCTTCATTTTCCTTTATTCAATCTTCATTTGTACAGCTGCCCAATAAGCCATGGCTCCCTGCACAAACAGAATTCTGTAATTTTCTCAAACTCTAATTCCTCTCGTCAACATTAGAAACCGGCAAAATTGGAGATCACACAAGTGTCCATTCACAAAATTTCTTACCCCAAGTGAGACTTATCATATGTCCTACGTGCCAATAATTCCAAAAGTTAGCCTTAACTATAAGATGATTTATGATACCTTGGAGAAGCTAAATGGTTCTCCCTCCTGTCATAGATGGAAGCTTTGCTACACTAACTACTGATGCTGCTACCCAAGTGAAATTCATCTTTTATTTCATAACTTCTCCCATTACCTTGCAAATCCTGGTAAGAAGCACAACTTTCCTGAAAAATAAACTGACCATAAGCATAGCAATGCAGAGCATCTATCCTCGTCCCAGTTGCAACAATGAGCTGCTAATGCTGCAAAGTTCCAGTATGAGAACAGTAGTCTGTGACCTTCCAACACACATTCCATCTAATTGTTTACTGTAAAACAAAATTATCTCCAATGCCAAGCATGGTTATCATCTTCAAAATATGTGAAGCAGCAAGCATATCAAATATATTTGATGCAATCGACATGGATACCTCCAGCAGCAAAACATAAAAGCATGGAGAACCGGCTAATGCAAATATAGCTAAAAAGCCAAACTAGGAAAAGAGAACTAACATTTGTAAATAATTAAGAACCGTCTGGTCGGACAGAGGTATCATAATTTCAATACCTTCATCAGATTAACTCTTGAAAAGGTAATTAAAAAGTGCATGTGAAACTTTTCTGTTCATATCTGTGAAAGAATTTGATTGCAAAAAAGGGAAAACACCGGTTGTCAGAGCAAAGAAGTTACCTCAATTTGTTTGAACACAAGGGAACAATTTGTGATCGCGACCAAGAAGCTTTCAAGAGAACGTGTCTTTATTCCTCGTCTTCTCTCTCAGATTCACATTCAGAGTTGAATTCAGATTCACGGTACTCAAGCACAAATTTGACCAACTTTTCCGAGCAAAGCCAAGAGTTTACCTCCACATTCAATTTCTCACAACGATCTATTCTAAGCCTTCGTAGACCCTTCAAGCTCGACGGATTGGGCAACTTCTGTAAAGATTTACACGAAAGAATGTCCAATTTTTTTAAAGATTCTGGTAGTTTGCCTTGAATCTCAAGCAGATTACTACACTTTTCTACGCGAAGATGTCTTAGCTTGCTTGAGTTACTTAGATCAACTAGTATCTCCAACTGTCCAAGGCCACAAATTCGCAAATATTGCAGGTTTTCCCACAAATTCACCTGCCTTCTGCGAGAAGAGCCAAGAATTGCCTCCCCTCCAGTTTCGTGCAATCTACTATTTTGACCCGTTGCAATTTCTTCAAGCATGACAGATCAGGCAACTTCAATAAAGATCCACAGGAAGAAATAGTCAATATTTCTAAAGACTCTGGTAGTTCGCCTTCAATCTCAACCAAATTAGCACATGAACTTATGCGAACCTCTCGCAGCCCCATCAAACTTGACAGATCAGGCAACTTACATAAAGCTTCACTGAAAGAAATATGCAATTTTTCCAGAGACTCTGGAACATCAGCTTGAACCTCAACTAAATTACTACGGTTATCAACTCGAAGACGTCTTGATTCGTCTAAATTACTTAGCTTCAAATCTTGTGGATTCTGCCGAGCAAATCTAAGAATTGCCTCCACATTCAATTTCCCACAACCACTTATTTTGACGCTTCGCAGTTTCTTCAAGTTTGACAGAAGAGGCAACTTCTGTAAAGATTCACAGGAAGAAATCTCCAACCTTTCCAAAGATTGCGGTAGCTCACCTTGAAACTCAACCAGATTATGACAGGAGGATACTTTAAGACGTCTTAGTTCGTTTGACTTACTTAGATCAGGTAGGATACGCAGCTGGTCAAAGCCTACGAGCTTCAATCTTCGTTGATTCTTCCGAGCATATTCAAGAATTACCTCCACGTTTAATTTACGGCAAGCAGTTATTTTAGCCTGCTGCTTACCCACCATGCTAGACAGATCGGGCAACTTCTGTAAAGAAGGACATGAAAAAATACGCAATCTATCCAAACATCGTGGTAGTTCGCCCTGAATCTCAACCAAATTATCACATTGCCTTACTTGAAGACTCCTTAAAATGTTTAAGTTGCTTAGATCAGGTAGTATCTGCAACTGTCTTAGGCGCGAAAGCTCCAAGCGGCGTAGGTTCTCCAGACAACCAAGGCCCCGAATCTCTGTAATTTCAGGGCCCCACATGATGAGGGATGATAGATTCTTCAAATTCGATACATCCTCCATCGAGCAAAGTGAGAAGCAATCGCTCAATATTAAGGAGGATAAACTCGAGGGAAGCTTCGGGAGGCAACGGAGATTACGGCAGAAGAGGCGAAGCGATTTGAGTCGAGGAGGGAGGCTACTGTCCGTTGCTGGGGAGGTCTCGCAATAAAACACAAGTTCCAGAGACTCCAATTTGCTCAAGTTCCCAATCCACCGCGGCATCGGATCTCCCGCAATCCCATACGGCTCCGACTTATTGTCGGGTCTGCTAAACATCAGATACAATTCCTTCAAATTGTTGAGGTTTGAGAGATCTGGAAACATGTCCGTATGCAACGTCAGCAGTTTCAATTGGATGAGACTTTCGGGAAGCCTCGGCGGCAGCGCGTGTATGGACGCACCATTCAATCTCAAGATCCTCAGGGATTGATTCCTGTAGATGCCATCGCCAATCCTCACATCCCCGCACTTGTGGACTTCTATTTCTTCAAACTTCTCGATCGTCCAAAACGTATGGGGTATTTTTGTCGTGTAAATCCCTCCCATCTTCACTACTTTCAAATTTTTCAAGTTTCCAATGGAATCGGGTAGTTCTTCAATGCCCGTATGGGATATATCCAACTCAATCAGCGATGTCAAATTCCCGAGTGTATCTGGAAGCCTCCGAAAATTCTGACATTTGGATAGATTCAGAGATTTCAGATTCCTCAAAGCCTGTAAAAGAAAAAATCATGCAAAGATTAGTTTCAAATCTAATAAGATGGAATAATAAGTGTTGTCTAACATATAACCTACCTCCATGCGACTCCATCCATTCCAATCATCCGTAATTTTGCTATTAGATAGATCAAGAATAACAACTTCCTTCATGGAGAAATTTGTAACGTTTAATGTTGGGGGAATATCATGCCACGAAAGCCACCGTAATACTGGAAGGAGATCTGAATTCTCATTAGTTGCAACCATATCCAATGCCGATTCGTGCCAAAGAAGCCTGTCTTCTACACGTAAATTTTTCATCCAACCGCCCACTTCAAGGAACCTTAGGTCTGATACGTTCTCAAATCCCTCATAGGTAAAAAGACACTGTTGTTGATGATCCAAGTTGAGACGAAGAGCTTCCACTTCCTTTTTACCCTGCCCAAAGGAAAAATTTTAAAACAAAAATGTTGAAGGGAAACGCATTTATTCAAGCGTACTGTATCAAACAGTTGAGTTCAATACTATCGTCCCTATAGTACAAAAAGTAACTAGTTTCTTTTTTTTCTTTTGAAAAAATCCATAAATATTATGAATACATATATTTTTTTGGAGGGGGCGGAGGTTGGTTTACCTTAGGTCTCCTCAGCAAATCCAAGCCCTCCTTAAGATTCCACACTCTCCTTTGCTGATCTCTTTTCCTGTCACTTTTTTTATAAACAATATTTCTTCCGAGATCTCTCAATTGATCATGCATCCACACTTCATTATCCTCATCAATTTTTATCAAAGACAAGTTCTGCAAAACCTTCATGGCTTCTTTCGGGAAAAAAGAAAGTGCATCCCAGTAACAAATGAGAATATCTTTGTCATACCCAATAAAAAGACAAGCTATATCAAGGAATATATATTGTTGCAGATCATCTAATGCATCATAGCTTATTTTTAGCTTCCTCTGAACATCATTATGAGGAACACTTTCTAGCTTCTCTAATCTGACATCCCACTCTTCTCTTTCAGTGCGCCCTAAAAGCGAACCTATGATCTCAAGAGCTAACGGAAGACCTCCAGCGATATCTATCGCCCTAATGGATTGGTCAATATCTTTATCCCGAGGAGAATCTCTTCTGAAGGCATGCTTGCAAAAAAGTTGAAGAGATTGATGATGGTCCATGACATTAACCTCATGAAACTTGTCCACTTCAGGAACCTTAAGAATTTCTTTGTTCCTGGTAGTAATAATAAGTCTGCTCCCTTTACCAAACCAATTCCGTTTACCGACAAGTGCATCCATGTGATCCTTGTGATCCACATCATCGAGAAGGAGGAGAACTTTCTTAGTGTGCAACCTTTCTTGTATTGTCAAAATCCCATCGTCTTTGTTTTTTATATCCGGCAATTCCACTTTGAGGACCGTACGGACCAGTTGATGCTGCAAGTATTCGATGCCCCTGCGTTCTGACATTTCACGGATGTTCGATAGAAAGCAACAATGGTCGAAATTGTTTAAAAGTTCATTGTAGATCTTTTTTGCAATAGTCGTCTTTCCGATGCCACCCATTCCGTGGATTCCTATAATCCGTGTTTCACTTGTCTCAACACTTATCATGTCATTGATTTTCTTGATATCATCGTCAACATCGACAAAACAGTCTGTTACCACCAAATAAGCCTTTTTCAAGTCATTGAAAACCTCTTTGGTGACTCTTTCGGCGAATGCACCTTCTCTTCTGGTGTCAGAGATCAAAAGGCAACGAGTTAGAAAACTGTAGATGAACTTGAGACATATTCGTAATGCGTTCTTGAAGAATTTATTCCATTGTAGATGAACTAGAGTTAATAAGGAAGGTTAATGAAGGACCTGAACTGAAAATAAAAAATGTTCATTGGAACGAAAAAGGACAAAATTGGGATGCCATTATTTAATGTGATTTCTGCGGGATAACTTTTATAGCACAATACTCAACTTCAACAAGAACAACGCAAGTTTGAAATAGAAACCGATTGATATGCACTGAGTTTTAAAGATACAAAGCGCATCAGATGGAATGCTAAAAGCAGTCACCTGTTCTCCCCCAAGCTGTGCAGGTCCCATACGCTTATTGCCGCGACTGCACTGAGAGCATCCTTCCACTCTTGCATAGTCTTTTCGTCATGTCGCCCCTTCTTTTTATGCGCTTCAAAGGCCTCTGCATAATGCCCAGTTTGGTGCCGAACCTCTGAAATGGCCACGTCATAAAAAATAGGCTTGATCTGTTGCGTTCCTTTTTTTTGGCACTCGACCATCTGGACTAGCTCCTTGAGACACCACACGCTAGAGGCGTAACCTTTCGAAAAGATAGGTATTGAGATCTTTGACTCATTAATTGCTTTGAGAAGTTTTGGTTCAAACTCTTCCCCAACGCGGAGCGATTCGTCGTCCTTGAATGTACGGATTCCCCAACGATCAAGTGTAGTCCAAAGGACATCGGTAAAAGTTGGTCGAGTATCCGGTCCTCTGAAACTCAAGAATACTTCATAGTCATAACCTGCCGAAGTATCAATTTCTTGACCTTCCGTTGAAGCTTGAGTAGAAGAAGCGCCTGCTGCCGTTCCATCGTTTGCAGCTGCACTGTTATTTGCCTCCATTCCATCGATCTTCATTTTTTTTTGGGGGGGGCAAAGATCGATCTCCATGGATCTTTCTTCAAGAAAAAAAAAAGAACAGCACAGCAGCAAAAGCGGGGGCAGCAAGAGACGAAGAAAGATCGTAAACCACGATCACGACCGGGAGTAGGAGAATTACAAATGGAGCTCTCTGGGTGTCGTTAAACGTAGAAGACAGGATTGGCTCAAAATGCAGAGAGTCGAGGGGCGGCTTGCTAGAATTGTTCAGTGAGAAGGATTCATCACAGCCAATCAAGGTTAACAAAGGCAGGTTTCTTTAACACCAAAAGTGGCCTCTCCCAAACTCAATTCTCCTCTTTTATCTCCACCGGTCGTAAAGCAACTGAAAAAAAGAGAAAGACGCAATTGCGGGGTAAATGAGCTAGTGGGATTCCAATGGCGCGTCTTTGCTTTGGGACATAATTGTAGTGTCGCTTTCGGGGCTGGGGTGTCAGAGTCGGGGCTATTTTGGGGAAAACAGCTCCAACCTCTGGTCATACGAGTCATTGCTCCTGTGCCTGATTGCGAAGATTTTATTTGACGTTTTTCATTTTTGGGAATATGTTGATCGTGAATGAGATGTCTATTTTGCTGCTGCCAAATTACTCCAATGCCCTCATGGCAGGAAGCTACTGCTTTTTCTTCTTCTTCTTCTTTTTAAATTAAATGGTAAGTCGGTCGAAGCGGCCCTTCCCAACCCAATTCTTCTCTTTTTCTCTCCAACAGCATAACGCAATTGAGAAAAGAAGTGTACAATTGCGGGGTAAATGAATTAGGGGAACTCTGAAGTGATGGGAGCAATCGAGTGCTTTTGGCCGCAGATTGCAAGGATGACACTGCACGAGACGCACTCGCATCTTTGCCCGTACACAATTGCGGTGTCACTTTCGGGGTTAAGGCGTCCAGTCGGGGCTATTTTGGGGAAGATGATCTATTTTGGGGTTGGCCACTTGGAAGGGAGATTAGCTGTTTCGTCTAAAACTTCCGCGCGGTTTCCAAACGGAGCACTTTTTGCCCGACCAAATGCGGCATCTACAGATTACATTACTTCCTAAACTAAATTGCTGCAATGGGTAGGTAATGACGAGCGGTTATTTTGTAACAAATTCTAAACTATATTTATTATGACGCGGATTATACAAACTTTTTTCTTTGTTATCATCAAAATGCAAACTTGTATCAATGACCCTAAAGTACAATCTGTCAAGGTTCTCATCCAAGAAATTTGATGTGTCCGTTTGTGTGGATAATGGTAGACAAACCAAGTTGATGTGACTCGATAGAATTCCATCAAAAAGCCTAGACTTTGTTTGGTGTAACGCTAAAACTCGATTGTTTTTTCGTATTATAAATGCTCTAAACTTGTACCGATGATAAAAAAAAATTACAGTTTGTCACGATTCTGCTCAAGATAGCCGTTAAAAGTCCATTGTGATGGCTTGTTTGGACAACGGTAGGTAAATGGAGCTAATGTGATGGTCCAAAGTGAAATTTCATATAGATTAAATATGTACATAAAATTTATGGGCTATATTATATAATTTAAATGTAATGAATGATATGATATATTGAGTCAAAGTTCAAGTACTATATTAAATAAATTAAAAATTTATGAATTATATTACCATTTCAACCAAACTTTAAATATCATTTGTGTCGGTTTCTTTCTCGCAAAGAAATGAATGATCCGCGTGATTCCTTCAGTTCTCGAGCAAGGCTGGTTCATGGACTGTTCGTAGTCCAAGTCTTTGTAGACTTTTGACATTACCCTTCTAATCCCGTGATGTTTCAGTCTTCTTGCACCAACCATACGATGTTCTTTCATTTATTTATTTTTTGGAGAGTGGTTGCTAATATTACTTACCATGTTGAGACGAGGGGTAGTTTGCTCAGGTTTACATTATCGGCATCCATATCGAAATCACATTGACCAATCTCATACAATTGTTAATCTCCTGATTATTTTTCAATTCAAGGGAAACCCATGTTCATAGGATACTTTCATACTTTTTACGTAGTTAAATAAGCTGTTATTAACTTTTCTGTTGATTGATGCCATGATTGGCTGAATTATCTAAAGATCAAAGTGTTTTATGAATATATGGTGTTTGTCTGCAGTTACTGTTTCAAGCTACTAAATTAATTCCGTGATAACTAATTCCAGGTTTCATGATAAAGAATAGTGACTTTGCAACTAAAGTTTCACAACACTGGCTCGACAACAACCAACATAAGCTGCAGCTATCCAATTCAGCTTCTATTTACCGTTCTTTAGCCAACCAAAGTAATTCATAAAGGGTTGGCACGTACAATATCATAGGCTTTTTACGGTCCGGACCATGATCAATATATGTCTCCCAAAAAAAATTCAACAGTACAATAGCAAAATCTGGACACAGAGGGCGTATTTGGTAACCATTCTCATTCTCAGTTTCTCGTCCAAGGACGAGTTTGGGACGAGAAAACTGTTTGGCAAATTCTCATTATGAAAAATGGCTGGAGTTGGGTTTGGGACAAGAAATGAGAACCAAAATTTTTTTGGTTCTCAATTTTCTAGGACAATAATGTACGGTACCAATTAATAAGCTAATTTTTTTATATTTTATTTTTATCTCTTGCCGCCGCCACTGGTCATCGGTCACCGTGGCTGCTCATCGGCCCCGGTCGCCGCCGCCGATTGCCAGTCCCTACCACCATCACCAGTCATTGACCACCGCACCGGTCATTGCCGTCAGCTGCCGGTCGCTACCTTCGCCACTGGTCACCATCGCCGTTAGCCGCCGGTCATCGGCTCCGCCCACAGATCGCCGGTCATCATCGGTCACCGTCACCGCCCGCCACCGATCACCGTCGCCGCCCACCGCCGGTCATCGGCCCCCACCACCGATCGTCGCCGGTTGCCGATCGCCGCCATCGTAAGTCGCTGGCCACCGCATAATTTTTAGTATTGGGACGAGAAAATTTATGCAATTACCAAATGGATTTATGTTCTTTTTCTATTCTAAAGACAGAAATTTTGTTCAATTATCAAACACATTTCTTTTTTAAAAAATTCATTCGAGCATCATTTTTCAAAAAAATTCATTCTAAAAAAAATTATTTTTGAGACGGGAATGGTTACCAAACGCGCTTAGATAGACTCAATATGGAGAGAGTTGTGGGCTAGTTTGCTTGGACTGGTCGATAATAATGAGCCTGTCCTGTCAAAGTCGACAAGGGCACGTCACTTTAACACCGAAAGTGGTAGCCCTTCCCAACCCAATTCTTTTCTTTTCTCTCTCTCTCCTACACCAATACGCAATTGAGAAAAGACCTGTCTTCTGAAGCAACGGGGGCAATCGGGTGCTTTTGGTGACAAACAAAAAAATTGACAGAAGTTCTTCCCCTTTTTTGATTTATTTTTGAATTCTAATTGTCCTATTTTTGTTTTACGTTACACTTTCCTTACGACAAACTATATATAAATATAATAATATAAATAATTCATAAAATTTAACTCAACTTGTAATATAATTTATTAATTTATTTAATAATACAACAGTAACATTTTAATAAATTATATTACACCAGATCGAGTATCTGGTCCTCTGAATACTTCGTACTCATAACCCGATAGAGTAACCATTTTGTGACCTTCTGTTGAGGTGTGAGTACAAGAAGGGCCTCCTGCTATTCCCTCATTTCTGCAGATGCGTCCTTTTTTTTGGCACTCCCCTCCATCGATCTCACTCGATCTTCTCTTCGACGAAAGATTGAAAAGTGCAGCTGCAAAAGCAGGGGCAGCAAGAGATGGAAAAAGTTTAGAAGTCAGAACTACAAATGTTCATAGTCCAAGTCTTCATAGACTCTTGACTTTGCCCTTCTAAACCCAATTATGTTTCAGTCCTCTTACACCAACACTCTGTTCTTTCATTTATTTATTTTTCTTTGAAGAGGGGTAGCTAATGTTAAATACCATGTTATAATGAGGCGTAGTTTACTTAGGTTTAGATTGTCGGTGTCTGTATTGAAATCATATAAACTAATCTCATGCAATTATTAATCTAATGATCGTATTTCAATGTAGGGAAAAACTATGTTTCGTATGACACTTTCGTACTTTTCATGTAGTTAAATTAAACGTCATTAACTTTTTTATTGATTGATGACATGATCGGCTAAATTATCAAAAAATCAAAATTTTCTGAATTTACGGTGTTTATTTGCAAGTATTTATCTAAGTTTATAAATCAAACTTGTGACAACTGATTCCATGTTTCACGATAGAGAATACCCACTCTGCAACTATAGTTTGACAATACAGAGTGGATGACAACCAACATAAGCTGCAGCTACCAAAATCAGCTCTCCATCAACCGTTCTTTAGTCAATCAAAGTCACTCGTAATGCGTTGACACATAAAATATCATAGGCTTTTCATAGTCCGGATTATGATTAATACAACGATAGATAAACCAAGCATCGCCTCCCCTCCATTGATATCTCACTTGATCCTTTCTTCGAGAAACAATTCAGACATGAAACCAGTTCAGAACCCCTACTTATCAAATGCTGCTGGCCAAACTAAATAAATAGATAGATATATCATTTATCAAATGGTGGCCACCTATCTATTAACTATCAAAGTAATTAATCCACCGAAGTCCTCAACCAGGGAAATCTGGTTAAAAGCAAAGTGACAATGAGAAGACAAAGCAATACAGCAAAGCAAATGAAGATGGGGTCACCCTAATGTGGAAAAGAGGCCCCCCGACGCTTTAGCGAGCCTTTGTGCTGTCGGCAGGATTTCAGTCAACAGAAGACCCGCCATGAATCACGGGGAAACTGGCCCGCGAGGATCCAAGGGAAATCTGGTTAAAAGCAAAGTGATAACGAAAAGACATGAAGCAGTACAGCAAAGCAAAAGAAGATGGGGTCATCCCAATGTGGAAAAGAAGACCCCCAACGCTTTACCGAGCCTTTGTGCTGTCGGCAAGATTTCAGTCAAAAGAAGACCTGCCAGGGAAAGAAAAAGAAACATGAGGATGCATTTTGGAGGCAAGAAATTACTCATTATTGCTCATTCCCGCTATGCCCTCTTCTTTTCCCATGCCGCGAGGAATTTCTTTTCATAGCTATATTCATGAAAAGTCGACATTGAAGAGCTTGTGTTACCATCTTCACTCTTAGTTTGACCCCAGTCTTATTGCGAACAGCCTGGCCTGGTACGATCCCTCATTGAAAGGGGCCGTTCTGGGCTCAGGGCCAAGGAGGTTAAGTCCGTGCTGTGTCGGGGGCAGCATGGCCCAGTTCCCTATCTTAAGATTGGGGTTGTTTTAATGTACATCTCAAGAAAAGTAAATTGCGGAAGTTCAAGTCTTTTGCGAACTTTCTTGGAAGCCGAAGACTTTATGAGTATGGCGAGTTGAATTCAGATTTTAAGGGAGAAAGAGAATCATAACGCACAACTGTGGGTGCAGTATAAACATTGATGATTTTATGGGAGAAAGAGAATCATAACGCGCAACTGTGGGTGCAGCATAAACATCGATAAGTTATGGTCTCGGTAATGAACAAAGAATATGTGACGTGAAGTATTACGGTAAAAAAAAGAAGAAGAAAAGGATGTCCTAGAATTTGGGGCAGAATTGAGAATATTATTCCGGTCTTTTCTTTTCATTTTAGTGTCGTGTAATTTTTATGTGCCAATGCATTTCAAAGATGGATTATGTATTGATCCTAGATTCATGATTTTTTGTGCCGTTTCTGCTTAGCCGGCGAGGGCTTCATGGCCCTCACCCATTGGCTGGCCAGCGAGCTGCTCCAACTTCTTCTTTAGCTAGGATTTTATATCGATTTGATATCCGACAACCACATCAGCGTCGGCGACCAATCGGCCCGGCCACGTCAGATTTTCAGTGTTGACCGGACATCCATGTAGGCACAAAGTCACTGAAAAGGATTAAAATGGCAAAATTCCGAAAGGTTTAGGACTGAATCGGCAAAAAAACTAGGTTTAGGACTGAATCAACAAAGTTGGCAAATGTTTAGGACTTTTTGGACGATTGTTCTAGTGCATGTATATGGTTCTTCTCATGCACATCATCAAGAAGGAGGACTCTTTTCTTAGATAGCCTATCTCTGATTGTTTTGAGTCCCTTCATCAATGTGTTTATGTGTGTCCATTTCGTTTTGAGGATATCATAAATGAGTTGATTTTGCAAGCACATGACGCCCTTCTTTTGATAATTTTCCCATATATTAGGAAGAAAGCAACAATTCTCAAAATTGTAGGAAAGCTGATTGTAGGTAATTTTGGCAATAGTTGTCTTTTCATTGCCACCCATCCCATGAATTCTTATGATCCGTGTTTCATTTGTTTGAGCATCTATCATTTTCATGATTTCATCCACATGGTGATCGATACCGATCAGATAGTCTGATACCACCGGATAAGCCTTTTTCAACTTATTGAAAACCCTCTGTATAACTGATTTTGCCAACACACCTTCTCGCCTGGTGTTTGTCAGAGGTCAAAACGCAACAAGTTACAAAACAGTTTGGAACCAAACTAATTCTGACAAGACCGAATCGAAACTATAGACAAATCGTAATGTGTTCTTCAAGGATTCAATTCATTTTAGATGGATTAATGTTGGTGCTAAGGGTTAAGAAATTACCTGAACCAGAAAAACTATTGTTCGAAATAAGCAGACAAAACAGGGATTGTGCCGTTAAGTAGCATGAATTCTACCCTAAAACTCCAATAGTTCAAAAATCAAAGAGATGGCGAGAGGGAGTAACTCGAAGAGTAGGGCCTAGAGATTGGAGTCATCGTAGAGCGCCAAGAGGCTCAGCATTTTGTCTAGCGTCTCCTCTAACTCTGCGTCTAACCTCGCCGTCACCAATGATGACGATGATTTCGCCATTTACGAGTCGGTCGTGGCTTGCGATCGCGAAGGTAAGCTAAAGAAGGTCGAGCAGTCGGCGTGAGGAAGTCTTTGCGAGCATGGAAAATGATCTTGGTTTTGGGGATTGGCTTTGGCTTTAGTACCCGCGCGAAATATTCAGCATTATCAAACTATCTTGGGAAGCTGACGCGCATTTCTCTTGTCTGAATTGACATGTGACAAATTTCTTTTTTTAATAATAAAAACCTAGGCCCCACCAAGGAATCTCGCTCTTCAGCAACTTTTCTACTTTGATCGAAAGACTAAAGGACAAGTGCATGAGAAGGATTAAGGTTTGTCATATAAGTTGATTCAATTAATTCATTTCGTTAATTTCATCTAATTAAGTTAACAAAAAATGCTAACGTGTCTTGTTTTACCATTTCCTTGATCAAGCGCCACGTCAAACAAATCTTCAAAAAAATTAAAAAAAGAAAAACTAAATTCGATTTAAAAAATGAAACATTAAAAATTGAAAATAAAACATAAACTACAAAGTAGGCCCTTGCCGGTGGCTACTGCCGCCGCCCAGCGGAGTCGCTTGTGCCTCGCCAGCCCTAGGCAAGACCTCGGTGGCCCAAATATGGGGGTGGGTCCGACTTTCGCCAACCCTTTCAGACAATGGTCAATGAGAGTCACCAGCAAGGTTCGTTCCTCCTTTTTTTTTTTAAATAATTATTTTAATTTATTTAATCTAATTTAATTAAAATATAAAAAATAAAATTAACCAAATAAATTGATTGAATTAATTTGACAATTTTTAGAACTTGATTGTACTTTTTGAAAGTTTTAGAATTTAATTATACTTTAGTAACAAGTTTTAAGACTTTAATCACAAAAAAACCCATCCTTCGCTTTTTGTTCAAGTTTTTCCTTCTATTATTGCTCCGGAACCTCACAGCCCAAAGGAGCTTGGAGAGTTCATGTTTTTTGTATTTTTGTTTTAAATTGTTTTTTTCTTTTCATTTTCATTTTTTTGGTTTTTGAATTGTTTTTTCGTTTTTTTGGCTTTATCAGCGTGGTCAGAGTAGTGTATATGTACTTTCATTTCCCCGCAGACGCTTGAGGTGGGGATGTTCCAACTTGGCCTTGTTGCCCGAGTCACAATGGATTGTGAAATTTTGTTTCGATAAATAAAAGAGTAGAACAAGATGATCATCCCAAGAAAATATTCGATTTAAGTTATAGTTTATTAGTCCACCCATATATGTATGGGTTTATTATTATGACCTCACCGGTTTTTAGAAGTGTGAAATTCCTTCCATATAAGGTAGTGTGAGTTTAAAACTAGATCACCATATAAGTTGAACTTGTGAACTCATAAAAACTAATGTGATCCATTTGTCATTGGCTCAGCACTCTTGAGGGTGGGTTTTGATCTTTTCTTGTTCAATTTGTTTTTTTCTGAAGCGATTGAGTAATGTATGAGCCTGACAAAAAAAAATTAAAAATTGAGTGGTGTATAAATCTGTCTTGTGCTTATAAAGTATGACTTGAGCCAGATGAGGGGTTGATTTATCTACGTTGCCTGTAGATCTTAAGATTGGTCTTTGTAAAATTGATCGTTTTACTCTTCACAATAATAATAGTTTTCTAGATTTTCACTTTTTTTTTAGACTTCCACTGTTTTTTTTTTTCGTGTGTACAAATATAAAACGTAAAATTAAAAATTGAGTGGTGTATAAATCTGTCTTGTGCTTATAAAGTATGACTTGAGCCAGATGAGGGGTTGATTTATCTACGTTGCCTGTAGATCTTAAGATTGGTCTTTGTAAAATTGATCGTTTTACTCTTCACAATAATAATAGTTTTCTAGATTTTCACTTTTTTTTTAGACTTCCACTGTTTTTTTTTTTCGTGTGTACAAATATAAAACGTATCATGACTTTCAATGTCTAAGATCACAATCTCTCTTTACTTCGCAAATGGCCAATGAAAATGTCCAATGACTTCTCCTCTCAAATTATGGACCTTTTCTTTTATTGCGTATTCTTTTATATGCATATTTAAGGCCGAGAGACGGACAAATTATGGGAAATTAATAATAGAGTTGTAGAGTGTGATAAAGAAAAGTAGAATTAAATTAGAGAAGCTTTTTCCAGCTAATCGCATGCATGTGATTTCTATTATAAGCATGAATGCCCTAGATTTCTACTATGCATCGGGGCAATATTTTTTTTTGTAGTTGTAACCCTGAAATTTATGACACTGAAACTGATCTTAGTAGTAAAGAGATTGTCTAGGGCAATATTGTAATTTTTTCCCTTTCTAATTCTAAAGGATTTTTTTTTCATGTAAAACATCGATTATCTTCTTCTCTGTCTTTTCTCTTCAACAATCCTGTTCCTAACAACATAATGTCATTATTTTGTAAGATGGTTATCAGTTTCTTATACATTTGCACTATAGATAGTTCACTAATTTTAGAAAGGATAACTCAACTCAAAATACTATTTAAATTTAACTAGAAAATGAAGAGAAGAAAATATTACATCCACTTCAGCATAAGTTGTTAGAAAGCGATTAAGAGTCGATAGATAATAGTAAGTCTCCTCCTCCAAGATAAGTGAATTTCATAACTCGAGATTAAGCTTAACTCACCACTCAAGTTCAGTTACGTTCTTTTAGAGTTTGAATAACTTAAGTCATTAGATTGATTTGAGTTTGAATTTGAAAATTTATGACTCAAAAAAGGCTTGAAACTATAGTGGAGAAATTGAAATTTTCATGCATCTTAAGAATATAAATAAAACGAATAGTTTATATTAACCTTGATTTAGTGCGTTTTTCATAATCCTGGTTCGAACCAACTAATTGTACCGAAGCTAAGCCTAAGTGCTAAGGTGGAGACGTCAAAGGAAACAAAAATTGTCGAAAACTAGAAGACATCGCCGCGCAGTCTTTCTCGACGTCCCGATTTTAGCCAAACTTCCTTCGATGCCCTCACGTAAACGACGAAATTACCGAATGTGACACCGAATATGAACGCTAATAGAAGAAGATCCCGAGGACAAATCAGGAAAATTTCTTAATTCACCATATTCTCCTTCCTTTGCCCCAAGCTGCTGTAGCTTTCGATCGCCGAAATTGCCATCAAATCCACGAACTTGAGGGACTGGAATCGAGATTGAATTCGAACAATACGGACCAAGATTCCGATTGATCTCTTTATCTCTTTGTGCGATCACGCCATTTGATTGCGTGTGATTGTTTGCATATGCGAAACATACAACAGTGGAATATTTTTACCATGCAACTTCGTTTTCTTGATGACGCTATTTCGATCCGTTGATTACTGCAAGTCAAGTGAGGTAAATGCAATTCGCGTTCATGTATCAGTTACCGATTCAATCCGAATTGAGAGTTTTGATTGTGATAAGGTGGGAATAGACAGGCCCTAGTACTGAGTACCTTGGTTTTGAGCTTGTACAGTGAGATTTGTATAGTGAATTTGGCTGATGAGTCGCAGGGTCGTGGGAAATCGTTGACTGTGCTGTCTAGCTGTATTGCCTGATTGATGCAGGCCCTCGCACGTATTATCCCTCTCTGTGAAGCATTTTGACCCGATCAACTCACATTGAGGATGGCAGGGCCACCAATCAACGATTCTTCCAGAGGTTCTGGTAGTTTGTGAAGAGCCAATTCCACATTACCATAATAATCTAGTGCTACTGACCGTAACTTCTTCAAATGTAGATCAGTCTAGGAAACTCTCCCATAGTTCAAGATCAAAGAGCCCCTGAATTTGCAGATTTCCCAAACGGTCAAGGGCTTGAATCTCCGTCATTGCAGGCTCTTCAATTCTCAGTTCTGACAGCCTCTTCGAATAGAGATCCATCGCTGTTCTTATCGACTGGCAAGATTCAACTCCCGCAAATAATATGAAGTCAAAGGTAAGCTTTGGGAGGCACATCAAATTAGCACCGCAGTTTTTAGTCCTTTAAGTTGAGAAAGCTAACCAGTATATGTTAATAAGGTGGATACAACGGCAGACGACAAGCTCAAGACTCCAGTTTGCTTAATCTCACAGCTTATCATGTCATCGGATCTTCCACATGTTGACAATTGTCCACGGCTTAAGCATCTGGTGGAATGGCCAGATTGAAATCATTTGGAATTTCCAGTTGCAAGCTTTCACCACGTGCTGAGTCTATTGCTTCAAAGCTTCTACGGCATCCAAGCACTAGGTACCTTTCCAATGGAACCATTATTCATCCTCACTATTTTCAGACTTTTCATATTCCCTATTGAATGGAGTGGCCCTTTAACTCACGTGTCTCCTACATCCAACTCAAGAAATGATTGCCGATTGCCTATAGAGTTCGGAAGCCTCTCTATACATCTACAATTTTTTTTTTTTCAAATTCAAAGCCTGCATGAGCTCCAATCGACAAGGGAAGTTGTGCAATTATGATGCTTCTGAGAGAGCGTCTCAATGGCCATGAACAAAAAGCAATGAGAATTTCAAGATCCTTCAGCACTCGATAGTCAGCATTAAAGAATTCATAGATATAATCCGTGAGTGCATTCAATTGATTCCACTGGTCAATATCATAAAAATGATGAGAAATCTTTTACTAAATAGCCAATCTTTAATTGTCTTGATCCCTTCAACATTACTTATTTCCGTTGATTTCCTTTGAGGATATTGGAGATGAATTACTCTACAACAACTTAATCCCCTTGAGCTCTGAAGTTTCACTAATGTTAGGGAACAAAAAAGCAACGGTGCTCGAAACTATGTGAAAGTTGACTGTAGATAAGTTCAGCGGAAAGTGTCTCTCCAACACGACCTACTTCATAAATTCCAACAATTCATGTTTCTTGTGTGGCAAGCGCCTCTAATACTCACAATTAAGACTACCTTGAACACCATGTTCACATCGAGAGGTCCATGAACTGGTTTTGGCGAGAGCTGTAAGAGTTTTTCTAATATGAGCTTCTATCAATTGAGATTGTAATTAACTGTAATACGGGCTTGGTATAATAAGGTTGGATATAAGGATTTTTAATTAGTCTAATATGGGTCTGACTAGTGCGGACCGAGTTGGGCCTGATCCGTGATAAAAGATTATGGCTGAAAACTCTATAAATAGTGCTCAAATCCCTCTTTTAGCTCTGATGCACAAATACCTCGCATAAAGAGTACATAAGGTTAAGAGCGTCGCGAGTGGTTGTCTCATTGAGCTAGCGATACGGTGGGTCATAGAGGAGAAGATCTTGAGTTAAGGATCGTCGTATTCCGCATCAAGAACGATGAATTCTAAATCAAGTAAATAAAATCAACTCTTCTTGATAATGGGTTCTGTAATCTAGCTATGGCAATCCTAGGTAGCCGTTTTCGCGGTCAACGAGAGCAACCAATACCACCTCGAGCACCGCTTTAAGCACACACAATTTTTCTCCTGATCTAGACAGACCTTCAAGCTTTTTCCTCGTAAAAGAACATATGGGTACTGATAAGCAAGTTCTATCAAATAACAATGAAGAGAACACACATTTAGATGAAATGTAATAATCGTTTTGATGGGCCTACGATAAAGGGGTAAAAAAACACGATCATATTTGCCTAAATAGCTCTTTTTTCCAACAGATGAATATAGTACGGTCAACATAAAATCTCATCCCTCATCTGCCTTTCTTTGGTCTCCATCCATACAGCTGCCCAATTAGCCATAGCTCCCTGCATGCAAGGATTTGATTTTCAATAAGTCTCTTAAACTTTAATTCCTCTCAGCAACAGTGGAAACCGGCAAAAAGCCGGTCGTTTGAGACGTCTCTCCTAGCGGCTCTTGTCAATCTAAAAACCTAGAAGAGTCATCTAGTATAACTTGAGGTGAATTTGGGGGGGGAGGGGTCTTCTATTACAGATAACTACTTAGGTATAATTATTTCGATTTGTATGATTTCTGATCCCAAGTTAGAATCATATGTCCCATGCACCAATAATACTAAATTTAGCCTTGAGCATAAGATTGATACCTTGGAGAAGATGAACAATTTTTTTTCCTGTCATAAACGGAAGCTTTACTGCAGCAACTGGTGAAATTCCTCTCTCTTCATTTTATTACTTCTCCATAATTGTAAATCCCACTAAGAAGCACACCTTTCCTGCAAAATAAATTGAACATAAGCATGTCAAAACAGAGTCTGTCATCTTCACAATTGCAATAATGAGTTGATTATGCTGTAAAATTCCAGGATGAGAACCATAATGCTATATCCTTCCAACACGCATTCCATCTAATTGTTTACAGCAAAGTTACCTCCAATGCGAAGCAGAGGGTATCAACTTTGAAAAATGTGAAGCAGCAAATTGACAAGGATCTCTAATGAATTGTCTATCAATAAATAAAATAGTGATGCAATCACGTGTATATCTCCAACAAACATAACAGCAAGGACAAAACCATGCAGAGAGAATATAGCCAAAAAAGTCTAACCAAACTAGGAAAGAAAACATACATTAGTGCATTATTAAGAATCCTCTAGTTGTACGGAGTTACCATAATTTCGATATCTTCTTTAGATCCCAGGCATCAACTCACAAAAAGTAATTGTAAAGTGGCAGTGAAACTTCATATTACCGTCATCTTCATTTTGCTTTTTTTTTTTGTCTTCATTTGTACAGCTGCCCAATTAGCCACAGCTCCCTGCGCAGAAATATTTCTGTAAGTCTATGTAACTTTAATTCCTCTCAGCAACATTAGGAGCAGCAAAAAGCCGGTTGTTTGAGATGTCTCCCTTTTAAAAACCTAAAAGAATCCTCTAGTATAACTTGAGGTGAATGGAAGGGCTCTACGACAGAAAATCACCTAGGCAGAACCATTTCTAGAAAATGTACGCAATAATGGAGATCACACAAAAGTTTCATTTACATGATTTCTAACCCCAACCGAAACTTATCATATGTCCAAGGCACCAATATTACTGAATTTAGCCTTAACTATAAGATGATTTATCATACCTTTGAGATGGAATTTGCTGTGCAAACTATTGATGCCGCTACCTAAGTAGGATCCCTCTTTCTTCATCCTATGACTTCTCCATCACATTTGCAAATCCCACTAAGAAGCACACCTTTCCTGGAAAATAAATTGAACATAAACATATCAATGTATGTCACGCCCCGATACTTCGGAGACGTAGCCATCCCTTCAGGATCCAATTTCACTTCAACTCCCACCGTAATTCCGACTCCAGTACTCAATCGCAGGAATTAAGAACAAGAATTAAGATAGAAACCTTAAATTACTTCATTACAAATAACTTCATAACGGGTCCACATCATTCCAAACTACAAAATAGATCAGACCAGGAGGGAAGTATCAAAAGTCCTAGGGTTCGAGCCTCCGCTCAGCTGTACAATCAAAAGTTGCGGGGAAGGGTAAGAGGGGTGGACTAGCCTATGGTGCACTAACCGATTTTAGCCACTCGCGTACACTAAGAGGCTTCGGGTCGATAACTGTCCCATCCTCTGAGTCATCTCCCCCGTCGGGATCATCGTAACCAGACTCGTAGCCTCTCCATGGTACTTCGCACCACTCTGACAGGTACTCCATCTTGGTCTCTGGGAACCCCATGTACTCCACTACATGCTGGTGTGGGAACCAGGTCTGCTTCGGGATGCTCTAAATCCACTCGGTCTGGCTCTAAGACTCTATGATCATCCCGGACTCCTTCACCCTCGATTAATCACACACCCTCTATCGATAGGTTGGTCAGGGACTATTCCTATCTCTTCCTCCAGGTCTTCCGCCTCCTCATCAGAACTAAAGGGAGCCTCCAGCTCCAAGTCCTCCTCCGGGTCCTCCTCCTCTAGAGGTTCCACCTCTAGCTCCTGATGATCCCAGTCCTCTTCCTCGATGGGCTCCTCCTCCAACGGCTCCTCCTCCAACGGCTCTTCCTCCTGGGGGTCCTCCTCCTCTAGCTGGTTCTCCAAGTCGGAGAGTTCCTGCTCCGGGTCCATAGTAGGGTCCTGGGATGGTGGGGGTGGTGGAGTGAGATACTTGGTATCCCAGTGAACGAACCCTAACCCTAGATTAGGAACACCCCTACCCTAGGGTCCTTAGGACGTCCCTCCTAACTCTCAGTCTCTAAACAGTATGTCCGACTATCCTAGCTAGGGAACCGACTTTAACATCTCACATCCCAAGATCCTATCATACTACGCTTAGTACTCGCGACTAGTCTAATTCGGAAGACTCCCCGTCTCATGGTTGCCGAGAGTAATTGATCGGATTAAACCACACAACTAATAATCTAATAATCGAATTTAATAAATAAATTGCAAGGCTAATAATCTGATAATCGAATTTAATAAATAAATTGCAAGACTGATAATCTAATAATCGAATTTAATAAATAAATTGCAAAGACTAATTTAATTTGCTAATTTAATTAAGTAACTCCCAAAAATAATATGAAGTGCGAGACCGACACCGTCACCATCTCAAGGTGCTTAATCCACGGCCATGCCCAAGTTGAACTTTTTCAACTTTCTCAAGGGCTTGTGCCCTCGGCACCACCACACGCCAACTATAGTACTAAGGTGCCTCTCGCATTCAGCGAGGAACGTCACCACTAGGCTATCACCGGTCGATCCATCCATTTTATGCGGCCAAACAATCAGTCAATTAGTCAATCAATCAAGCAATCAATCATTCAATCCCAATTTCTAGGAATCCTAACAATTTTAACCATTCTAGCCAATTCTACCCAATTTCTACTAAAGCAGTAAATGCGCCTAATAAAGGTTTAGAGCCCACTCACTTGTGAGTCTCTTGTCTTCCACCCTGTTAGTTCAGGCACCTGCTGAAGGCCAAGAGAAAATTACTCTTTTTTTTTTGGGCCGCCCCCTTCTTTTTCTTTTTCTTTTCTCTTTTTTTTTTCCTTTTTTTTCTTTTCTCTTTTCTTCTCGCAGGCTGCCTGGGCTGGGCCGGGCCTGTGGCTAGGTCGGCTTGCTAGGCCGGGTCGCCTAGCTTAGGCTAGCCTCTGGGTCCAGCTGCTGGGCCTGGCTGCTGGGTCTGGCTCGTTGGGTTTGGGCTGGTTTGGTCAAGCCCGTTGACCAGCCTCTGACGACGGCGACTGCTCCGGCGACGGCGACGGTCGTCTTCTCCGGCGAGTCACAGACCCGGTTCGACTTCTCGGGTCGTGAGTCGGGTTGTCGAGGCGCGTCGGGTTTGGCCGCTGTTTTCCGTCCACCGGCCAAACCGAAGCTCGAGACCGGTCAGATCTGGAAGTTGCTCCTCCGACGCGTCGAACGGTGGTGGTGCCGTGAGCTGAGGTGGTCGAAGCTGGGGGAGATCCGGCCACGAAGATGGCGGCTCAGGGTCTAGGGTTCCAGAGGAGATGTTAGGTTTCGAGCTCAAATCCGTCGATTACAAGGCAAATCGGACGAATTAAGGACCGTAAACAAGGTCTAGAAACCTCAAGGAATCGATTGGTGGCAACCAATCGAGCTAAGGAGGTCGGGAAGAGGAAGAACTCACCTGATTTTGGTTGTGGTCCTGCGGTTTTCTGGAAAAATTTCCAGAAAACCCTAACCGTGGAGCCTCTTTTCGGGGGCTACCGACGGCGACTCCGGCGGAACCGAAGGCAGTGGTTGGTGGCTTCGGACAGAGGACGTTGCAGGCTCTCCAATGACACCAACGGCGAGGCGAGAAGAGGTCCGAGCTGAGAGAAAAGTGAGCTAGAAGTGGAGATGGTGCTTGGTGTATACAGGGTGGGGTGGTTGGGGGCGAGCTGAAAATCAGCTCGCCGGCGCAACGTGGAGGTCCCCCATTGGCTCCACATCACTCCGCCCATCACTCAAGGACGAGAGGTGGGTGGTGGCAGCGACGAGGCGATCGTTGAGGCGACGGTTGCAACAGTTGATGGGCGCACATCAACTGTTCGAGGAAATGTCGCAGAGAAGGAGAGAGGAGGAGAGAGGGGGAGAGCTGTGCGCGTGCGTGGCGCGTGCCGTCTGGTCCAACCCGGTCGGACCGCCCGGTTCATGCGGTTGGGCCGGTCGGTTTGCTGGCCTGTTCGGAAATTTAATTAAAATAATAATATTTTAATTTACGAAAATTGGAAAATTAATTTAAAAATTCGTAAAAATTTGGGAAAATTTTCTAAATTTCTTAAAATTTCCCAATACCAAGATTTTGACATTTTGGGCCCAAATAAAATTTTTAATCACTAATTTCGGTAATTCAAGAGCCTTTAAAAAATTTCACAAAATAAAAAGGAAATTATGAAATTTCCCAGAAATTTTCCCGAGGCCGTAAATGCGAACCGAGTCCGAAACGCAGCTGTTACAATCTACCCCCCTTAAGAAATTTCGTCCCCAAAATTTGCTACTTGTAGACCCTCAAACAGGTGAGGGTATTGGCGCCTCATGGTCTCTCCGCTCTCCCAGGTGGCGCTTTCTGCTTCGTGGTGCTGCCAGACGACTTTGACCAGAGGAGTAACCTTGTTCCTTAGCGGCCGCTCCTTGCGGTCTTCGATCCTTACTGGTCTTTCTGCGTACGAAACTGGATCGTCAAGTTCAAGGTCTTCATGGCTTAGTATGTGCGAAGGATCCGGCTCATACTTCCTTAGCATCGATACATGGAAGACGTTGTGAATCTGTTCCAGTTTCGGTGGTAAAGCCAGACGGTAAGCTGCAGCTCCGATTTTCTCCAATATCTCAAAGGGTCCCACATATATGGGGCTCAATTTTCCTTTTTCGACAAAACGGAACGTCCCTTTCTTAGGTGACACCTTTAGGAAGACATGGTCCCCTTCTTGAAACTCCAATGGTTTGCGTCTTCGGTCTGCATAACTCTTTTGTCGACTTTGGGCCGTCTTTAGCCTTTGCCTGGTCAATTTCATTGCATCCTGTGATTGCTGCACCAATTCGGGCCCAAAATCTTTCGTTCTCCTACCTCATCCCAATAGGCAGGAGTCCTACAGGCTCGTCCATACAGTGCTTCAAAAGGGGCCATCCCAATGCTCTGTTGGAAGCTATTGTTATACGCAAACTCGACTAGAAGGTAGTTGATCCTCCCAACCTCCCTTGAAGTCCAAAACACACGCCCTTAGCATGTCCTCAAGGGTTTGAATAGTCCGCTCAGATTGACCATCAGTCTGAGGGTGAAAAGTGGTGCTGTATTGCAGCCTGGTACCCAATGCTCCTTGTAGACTTTTCCAAAATGGTGCAGTGAATCGGGGATCGCGATATGAGGTGATAGTTACAGGTACTCCGTGGAGTCTGACTATTTGAGCCACATACAACTCCGCCAATCGATCCAGGGGAAGGTTCTTGCGTACCGCCAGGAAGTGGGCTGACTTGGTTAGCCTGTCCACTATAACCCAAATCATATCATGACCTCGCTGGCTCCTTGGTAACCCGGTCACAAAATCCATCGTGATGTGTTCCCACTTCCACTCTGGAATCTCTAGAGGATTTAAGAGACCTCCCGGCTTGCAGTGCTGCGCCTTGACTTGTTGGCAGGTCAAACATTTGGCTATGAATCTTGCTACGTCAGTTTTCATCCCGTTCCACCAATAGTGAGGTCTTAAGTTCTGATACATCTTCGTGCTCCCTGGATGGACACTATAGTTACTTCGATGTGCTTCCGATAAGATTTCCTCCTTAAGCTCTTGGTTGTCGAGCACACAGAGTCTTCCTTGAAATTTCAAAACTCCACCCTCTGAAACCTGGAACTCAGGTTTCCTCTGTTCGTCCTTCGATTGTAGGACTTCTCGAAAGAAAGGGTCTGTGGGTTGTAATTCGTTAATCCTGATTTGAATCTGAGGCTCGATCCGTAACATAGCCAACAAGCAAGTTAGGTGTCCAACCTCAAACTTGAACTCCGAGTTCCTCATCTTCTCTAGCAGTAGCCATTCCTTGACCATTAAGGAGGCTAGAGAGGATTTGCGGCTGAGAGCATCCGCCAAGCGGTTTGCCTTACCTGGATGGTACAGAATCTCACAATCATAATCCTTCAACAACTCTATCCATCTCCGTTGTCTCATGTTCAGTTCCTTTTGAGAGAACAAGTACTTGAGACTCTGGTGATCCATGTAGATTGGAAACTTCTCTCCACACAAGCAGTGCCTCCATATCTTAAGTGCAAAGATTACCGCTACTAGCTCCAAGTCGTGTGTCGGATAGTTCTGTTCATGTGGCTTCAACTGTCTTGACGCATATGCTACTACTCGTCCGTGCTGCATCAGCACACATCTTAGTCCTTGATAGGAGGCATCGATATAGATCTCATAACCACCTGGTCCTGATGGGATGGTCAGAACCAGTGCGGTGGTCAATTTCTCCTTCAATCTTTGGAAACTCTTTTCGTACTTATCTGTCCATTCAAACCTCGTCTCCTTTCTCAATAAGTTTGTCAAAGGCAATGAAATACTCGAAAACTTCTCTACGAAGTGTCGATAATAACTAGCCAAGCCCAGAAAACTACGAACCTCCGTCACCGTTGTGGGTCTCGGCCAATCCATCACCGCTTCTATCTTAGCGGGGTCCACGGAGATTCCTTCTCCCGAAAATACATGACCCAGAAAAGCTACACGGTCTAGCCAAAACTCGCACTTACTAAGCTTTGCATAAAACGCGTGTCTTCGTAGTATAGACAGCACTATCCTTAGGTGCTGCTCGTGGTCTATGGAACTCTTCGAGTAGATTAGATAAACACAATGACAAATCTGTCCAAATACTCCCTAAAAACTCTATTCATTAGGTCCATAAACGCTGCCGGGGCGTTGGTTAGCCCAAAGGGCATCATTGTGAACTCGTAGTGTCCATACCGAGTTCAGAAGGCACTCTTAGGGATGTCCTCCTTTTTAATCCTTAATTGATGATACCCAGTCCTCAAGTCGATCTTTGAGAAAACTTTTGCTCCTTGCAACTGATCAAATAGATCATCAATTCGAGGTAATGGGTATCTATTTTTGACCGTCACCTTGTTCAGCTGCCTATAGTCAATACACAATCTTAAGGATCCATCCTTCTTCTTCACAAAGAGTACCGGCGCACCCCATGGTGATGCACTAGGGCGAATGAACCCTTTGTCAAGTAGCTCTTGCATTTGCACCTTCAATTCCTTCAATTCAGAGAGTGACATTCGGTAGGGTGCTTTTGAAATCGGTTCCGTCCCAGGGGTACTTCAATTGCGAACTCGACTTCCCTCTCAGGAGGTAATCCAGGTAATTCTTCTGGAAACACGTCGAAAAACTCTCGCACTACGGCAATCTCTTGTAACTCCGGTCCTTCGACCGTCGTGTCCACAACACTTGCGAGGTACCCTGAACAACCATCCTCCAACATCCGAGTTGCTTCTAAGGAGGAGACAACTATGGTCGACGGTCCCCCATGACTCCCGACGAACTCGTAACTCGAGTCCTCGGATGGACAGAACCTTATCATTTTCCTAGAGCAGTCTACTGTGGCTCTCTTCTTGGTCAACCAATCCATTCCGATTATCACATTATAGTCATATATATCTAACACAGCCAAATCAATCAACCCTCCCTGCCCGCTAATCACTACCTCACACCCCTTACACCCATTAATGGATAACATGTTAACATGCAACGGGATGGAGACGTTAAGAATTACTGCTAAGGGTTCAACAGTCAATCCAACTAATTCCACAAAACGCTCAGCAACAAACGAGTGGGTAGCTCCCGTATCAAATAAAGCATAAGCAGGACATCGGTGTAGGGAGATGGTACCTGTTATAACTCCTCTTGAGTTCTGAGCTTCATTTCGTGTTACCGCGTAGACTCTCCCTTGAGCTGAAGGTCGATCCAATAAGAGGGGAGGCGCCATTCCCGCCAATTGCCCAACTTGCTGCTGTGGTTGCGCCCTGAATACGCGTTGGGGGCAATCTCGAACCATGTGGCCCAGCTGGCCACAGCCGAAGCATCCCTCGTTCCTCATGGGGCAAGGTCCTGCTTTGGGGGATTTCCCACACTGACGGCACCAACTCTCCTGCCGGAAAGGGGGTTTCTTGACTCCACCATTTCGATTGACTAAAAAGGGCTTCTTTGACCCTGTCATTGGTTTCTTCCCTTGTCGAAAGTTGTTGTTCCTATTTGCGAAGAACCGTGACCCAGATGCGGCCGCCCTTTCGTTGAGGTCCTTCTCCACCAATTGAGCTTTAGTATACACCTCCTTATAATCTTGCAGGTTGAAGGGAGCAAGCTGGGTTTTGATCTCGGGCTTCAACCCTTCCCGAAATCTTTTCGCCCTATCCACAGGTCCTCTATCAATTTCTTGCCGTACTTGGCTAGGGCAGCATAATTCGCCTCATACTCTATCACTGTCATGTTGTTTTGGCGTAGTCTCTGGAATTCGGTCAACTTTGCATCTCTAACCGACTCAGGAAAATACTGTTCGTTGAAGGCCTCTACAAAGGCCTCCCAAGTAGGCACCACTCCTTCGGAAAAGATGATACCTTTTGTGGCTCTCCACCAGTGATTCGCATTTCCTTGCAACTGGTACACCGCCAGAGTCACTCGGTCCTCATCAGAACATTCCATGACCTCAAAAATCTTCTCTAACTCCAGCAACCATTCATTGGCTGTTTCAGGGTCTCCCATGCCTATAAAGGCTGGGGGCTTCAATTTCAAGAACTGTCCGACCTGTCTTTGCTTCCTCTTTTCCCCATTTGCTCTGCCTACAGTAGGGACAGAAGCCGGGACTTCTTCTTCTCCTACCTCAGCTCCCACAGCAGGTCCCTGTGCTCTAGCAGCATTTTCATTCTGCATTGCAGCTATCGCGGCATTCACCGTAGCCGTAATGGCGACCTCCTGGTTCCTAGCTTGTTGTTGGACTTCCTCTCGAAGGTCATCGAAAGACTTCATAAGTCCCTCGACTCGAGGGTCTCCCTGGGTATTGGCTTCTCCGATCCCGAAGCGACCGACGGTCGCCCTCCTCCTCGGAGGCCTTTCATTTCTATCCATTCTCACTCCCTACCTGGTACCAACATGCCAACACTCTCGTCAACTACAAGATACATTATCAACGTAGGCGTAACATTCGATTTATAACTGACACATCGACTCAGCTTATTGATCATTTCCAGTTAGAAAATACGTATACACAGGCAAGCAACAACTAGTGTGTCTTGCTTATCACAATTCATCGCGTGTACAAATCAAATTTTTAAACGTGCCTACCGGCACCAAGCAAACAACACACGACCCCTCGGGTTCTCTACCGATACCTCGTCAGGTCATCAGTCTCAGTGTATCAGTGGCTACCCCTCCCGGTACCACGCACTCCTGCCAACTGGCAATGACACCACCTTTCCTTTCTCTTAGGAAGGCCACGGCCACAAATACGTGACAAACCAGTCACAACATAATTTAGGCGCAGTCTCCTCACTCTGAGTAAACGACTAATCGCCTCTCAACACCACAAGTCAAGGTTCGGCTTTGCTGCACACGTTCTAGACCGTGCCAACTCAGCTAAACTAGACTATTACGTCACCTGTCTTACGTTCGGCCTTGCTGCACGCGTCCCATACCGCGCCAACTCAGCTAAACATAGACGAAATCCTATGGTCTCTAGCCAGACGTTAGGCCTAGCTGAACACGTCCCATATCGCGTCAACTTAGCTAAATAGGTGGCATCAATCCTACGGGTCAAGTGGGGGTCTTGAGCTAATCTCGATCATGGTTTCGGGTCTTTGTGGTCCACAGTAACCTTAGCTCTTTGCCCTTCGGCTCTTTGCCCTTCGATCTTTCCTAACTTACACCTTGCCTTAATCATAGAGGGTCCTGTCTGGTCGTTCTTGCTAATTCAACTGCTCCTTATTACTCCAAAAGAAGGTCAACCTTTCCTAGGTTACAACCTCGCTCTGATACCAAGCTGTCACGCCCCGATACTTCGGAGACGTAGCCATCCCTTCAGGATCCAATTTCACTTCAACTCCCACCGTAATTCCGACTCTAGTACTCAATCACAGGAATTAAGAACAAGAACTAAGATAGAAACCTTAAATTACTTCATTACAAATAACTTCATAACGGGTCCACATCATTCCAAAATACAAAAGAGATCAGACCAGGAGGGAAGTATCAAAAGTCCTAGGGTTCGAGCCTCCGCTCAGCTGTACAATCAAAAGTTGCGGGGAAGGGTAAGAGGGGTGGACTAGCCTACGGTGCACTAACCGATTTTAGCCACTCGCGTACACTAAGAGGCTTCGGGTCGATAACTGTCCCATCCTCTGAGTCATCTCCCCCGTCGGGATCATCGTAACCAGACTCGTAGCCTCCCCATGGTACTTCGCACCGCTCCGACAGGTACTTCATCTTGGTCTTTAGGAACCCCATGTACTCCACTACATGCTGGTGTGGGAACCAGGTCTGCTTCGGGATGCTCCAAATCCACTCGGTCTGGCTCTGAGACTCTATGACCATCCCGGACTCCTTCACCCTCTGATTAATCACACACCCTCTATTGATAGGTTGGTCAGGGACCATTCCTATCTCTTCCTCCAGGTCTTCCGCCTCCTCATCCGAACTAAAGGGAGCCTCCAGCTCCAAGTCCTCCTCCGGGTCCTCCTCCTCTAGAGGTTCCACCTTTAGCTCCTGATGATCCCAATCCTCTTCCTCGATGGGCTCCTCCTCCAATGGCTCCTCCTCCAACGGCTCCTCCTCCTGGGGGTCCTCCTCCTCTAGCAGGTTCTCCAAGTCGGAAAGTTCTTGCTCCGGGTCCATAGTAGGGTCCTGGAATGGTGGGGGTGGTGGAGTGAGATACTTGGTATCCCAGTGAACGAACCCTAACCCTAGATTAGGAACACCCCTACCCTAGGGTCCTTAGGATGTCCCTCCCAACTCTCAGTCTCTAAACAGTATGTCCGACTATCCTAGCTAGGGAACCGACTTTAACATCTCACATCCCAAGATCCTATCATACTACGCTTAGTACTCGCGACTAGTCTAATTCGGAAGACTCCCCGTCTCATGGTTGCCGAGAGTAATTGATCGGATTAAGCCACACAACTAATAATCTAATAACCAAATTTAATAAATAAGTTGCAAGGCTAATAATCTGATAATCAAATTTAATAAATAAATTGCAAGACTGATAATCTAATAATCGAATTTAATAAATAAATTGAAAAACTAATTTAATTTGCTAATTTAATTAAGTAACTCCCAAAAATAATATGAAGTGCGAGACCGACACCGTCACCATCTCAAGGTGCTTAATCCACGGCCATGCCCAAGTTGAACTTTTTCAACTTTCTCAAGGGCTTGTGCCCTCGGCACCACCACACGCCAACTATAGTACTAAGGTGCCTCTCGCATTCAGCGAGGAACGTCACCACTAGGCTATCACCGGTCGATCCATCCATTCCATGCGGCCAAACAATCAGTCAATTAGTCAATCAATCAAGCAATCAATCATTCAATCCCAATTTCTAGGAATCCTAATAATTTTAACCATTCTAGCCAATTCTACCCAATTTCTACTAAAGCAGTAAATGCGCCTAATAAAGGTTTAGAGCCCACTCACTTGTGAGTCTCTTGTCTTCCACCCTGCTAGTTCAGGCACCTGCTGAAGGCCAAGAGAAAATTACTCTTTTTTTTTTGGGCCGCCCCCTTCTTTTTCTTTTTCTTTTCTCTTTTTTTTTTCCTTTTTTTTCTTTTCTCTTTTCTTCTCGCAGGCTGCCTGGGCTGGGCCGGGCCTGTGGCTAGGTCGGCTTGCTGGGCCGGGTCGCCTAGCTTAGGCTAGCCTCTGGGTCGAGCTGCTGGGCCTGGCTGCTGGGTCTGGCTCGTTGGGTTTGGGCTGGTTTGGTCAAGCCCGTTGACCAGCCTCTGACGACGGCGACTGCTCCGGCGACGGCGACGGTCGTCTTCTCCAGCGAGTCACAGACCCGGTTCGACTTCTCGGGTCGTGAGTCGGGTTGTCGAGGCGCGTCGGGTTTGGCCGCTGTTTTCCGTCCACCGGCCAAACTGAAGCTCGAGACCGGTCAGATCTGGAAGTTGCTCCTCCGACGCGTCGAACGGTGGTGGTGCCGTGAGCTGAGGTGGTCGAAGCTGGGGGAGATCCGGCCACGAAGATGGCGGCTCAGGGTCTAGGGTTCCAGAGGAGATGTTAGGTTTCGAGCTCAAATCCGTCGATTACAAGGCAAATCGGACGAATTAAGGACCGTAAACAAGGTCTAGAAACCTCAAGGAATCGATTGGTGGCAACCAATCGAGCTAAGGAGGTCGGGAAGAGGAAGAACTCACCGGATTTTGGTTGTGGTCCTGCGGTTTTCTGGAAAAATTTCCAGAAAACCCTAACCGTGGAGCCTCTTTTCGGGGGCTACCGGCGGCGACTCCGGCGGAACCGAAGGCAGTGGTTGGTGGCTTCGGACAGAGGACGTTGCAGGCTCTCCAATGACACCAACGGCGAGGCGAGAAGAGGTCCGAGCTGAGAGAAAAGTGAGCTGGAAGTGGAGATGGTGCTCGGTGTATACTGGGTGGGGTGGTTGGGGGCGAGCTGAAAATCAGCTCGCCGGCGCAACGTGGAGGTCCCCCATTGGCTCCACATCACTCCGGCCATCACTCAAGGACGAGAGGTGGGTGGTGGCAGCAGCGAGGCGATCGTTGAGGCGACGGTTGCAACAGTTGATGGGCGTACATCAACTGTTCGAGGAAATGTCGCAGAGAAGGAGAGAGAAGGAGAGAGGGGGAGAGCTGCGCGCGTGCGTGGTGCATGCCGTCTGGTCCGACCCTGTCGGACCGCCCAGTTCATGCGGTTGGGCCGGTCGGTTTGCTGGCCGGTTCGGAAATTTAATTAAAATAATAATATTTTAATTTACGAAAATTGGAAAATTAATTTAAAAATTCGTAAAAATTTGGGAAATTTTTCTAAATTTCTTAAAATTTCCCAATACCAAGATTTTGAAATTTTGGGCCCAAATAAAATTTTTAATCACTAATTTCGATAATTCAAGAGCCTTTCAAAAATTTCACAAAATAAAAAGGAAATTATGAAATTTCCCAGAAATTTTCCCGAGGCCGTCAAAACGAACCGAGTCCGAAACGCGGCTGTTACAATGTAGAATGTCTATCTTCACAGTTGCAACAATGAGTTGATTATTCTGTAAAGCTCCAGCATGAGAACCATAGTTATATGACCTTCTGGCAACATTCCATCTACTTGTTTACAGTACAAAGAAGCTATCTCCAATGAAAGCGAGGTTATCAACTTTGAAATATGTGAAGTAGCAAATCGACAGGGCTCTCTGATAATTTGTGGCATATCAAATCAAAAGGATGCAATCAACATGCATACCTCGAGCAGGGAAACAAAAAGGCGAAGAGAAACCATCCAAAGAATATGCAGCTGAAAAAGCCAAACCAAACTAGGAAAAGAATAAAAATATCTCTACATAATTAAGAACCCTCTGGTTGTTCGAAGGTATCCTAATTTCAATACCTTCAGCAGATTTTTAGACAAGAACTCTCAAGAGGTCATTAAAAAGTACACATAAAAATTCTCTCTTCATATTTGTGAAAGAATTTGATTGCTAAAAAGGAACATTGGTTGTCAGATAGATTACCTTACCTTAATCTGTTTATAGTTTGGAGACAATGGAACAATTTGTGGTCGTGGATCAAGAAGCTGCAACGTGCACTTATTCATCTTCTTCTCCCTCAGAATAAGTTCAGCCACATTTCTTCGTCAAATCTGACTCTCTCTGAGCAACGGCTAGAAATTGCCTCAACAGTTAATTTGTAGCAACGATGGATTATAACCCTTAGTAATCCATTCAAGCTTGACAGATCAGGCAAATTTCGTAAAGATTTACAAGAACAAATCTTTAATTCTTCTAAAGATCGTGGTAGTTCGCCTTGAATCTCAATCATATTACCACAGTTTTCTACTTTAAGACATCTTAGTTTGTTAAATTTACTTAGATCATGTAGTATCTCCACTTGTCCAAGGTCACAAATCCGCAAATATTGTAGGTTCTCCCACAAATTTGCTTGACTTCTCCGACTAAAACCAGGAATTGCCTCACCATTTAATTTAGTGCAACCTTTTATGACAACCTGTCGCAGCTCCTTCAATCTGGACAAATCAGGCAACTTCTGTAAAGATTCACAGGAAGAAATCTTCAATTTTTCCAAAGATTGTGGTAGGTTTCCCTGAATCTCAACCAGATTACCACACTTTTCTACTTGAAGAAGTTTCAGCTCGTTTGACTTGCTTAAATCAGGTAGGATCTGCAGCTGTTTAAAGCCTATAAGCTCCAATTTTTCTCCATCCATGCAAGCTTTTTCAAGAATTTTATCATAATATATTATTTCAACATCTTTTTGACCCATCATCAAGCTCAATAGATCAGGCAACTTCTGTAACAAACGACAGCTTCTTGTTTTAAATTTATTCAAAGACAGTGGTAGTTCACATTGAATCTCAACCAGCTTATCACAAACTGTTACTTGAAGAAGCTCTAGTTTTTTTAAATTGCTTAGATCAGGTAACATCGTTACCTGTCCAAGCAAAGAAAGTTGCAATTCTCGTAGATTCTCCAAACAACCAAGGCCTGGAATCTCTGGAATTGCAGCCGAAGTAATCTCAAGAGATGATAATTTCTTCAAATCCGATAGATCCTCCATCAAGCAAAGTGAGCTGCAACTATGCAAACTCAAGAGGGATAAACTCGTGGGAAGTCTCGGAAGGCGACCCAGATTAGAGCACGCGAGGCTAAGTGACTTGAGTTGAGGAGGGAGGCTAAAGTCACTCGGTGAGGTGGTCACATAATCAGAGTGCAGGCGCAGCTGCTCCAGTTTGCTCAACTTCTCAACCCACTTTGGTATCGGACATTCCCCAGATAGGCCATTAGATATCTCCTCAAGATCAGGCGAGCCAAACGTCAGATCCAATTTCTTCAAATTAGTGAGGTTTGAGAGATCTGGAAATTTGCCCATGCGCAACGTAAATAATTCCAGACTGACAAGACTTCCAGGAAGCTTCGGTAGTGCGTCTATATCCACGAGCTTCAATCTCAAGATCCTCAGGAATTGATTCAGGGAGATGCATTTGCTAACTTTCACATGGCAACTGGACAATTTTTCACCGTCATATTCCATTTCTTCGAGCTTCTCAATAGTCCAAAGGTCATCGGGAAGTTTGCTTATGTGACTACAACACATCCTCATCGCTTTCAAGTTTTTTAACTTTCCGATGGAATTAGGCAATTCTTTGATCCCCGTATAATTTAAATTCAACTCAGTCAGTGACTTCAAATCCCAAATTGACTCCGGAAGCCTCTCTAAGCACATGCACTGACTTAGATTTAGGTATTCAAGGTATTCAAGATCTCTACCAAGCTCGTTTGGCAGCACACGAAGATTCTCGCAATTGATTGCATCTAAGTAAACTAAGCATTTCAACTGACAAATCGAACGATCAATTTCAATTAATGATTTACAGTCCCGTAGGATCAAACGTTCTATATTTACTGGAGCAGAGAAGGTGGGAGTTCTCACCAAGAGATGGCAACTAGTCAAATTCAGAACCTTCAAATTTTTCATCACCTGTAAAAGAAAAATCATGCAAAGATTAATTTTGAATCTAATAAGATGGAATAATAAGTGTTGTCTAGTGTGCAACATACCTCAATGTGGCTCCACCCTTTCCAATCATGCATAATTTCACTTCCACATAGATAAAGAATAGCCACACTCTTCATGGAGAAATTTGTTAGGTTAAATGTTGGGGGAATATCGCACCATGAAAGCCATCGCAATTGGTGAAGGAGGTATGAATTCTCATGAGTTGGAAGAACATTTGATGGCGGTTCATGCCAAAGAAGCCTCTCTTCTGCACGAAAAATTTTCTTTGAACCGTCAACTGCAAGAAACCTTAGACATGATAGTCTCTCGAAGTCCCCATAAGTGAAACGGTATTGTCCCTCACTATTAAGCTTGAGACAAAGAGCTTCCACCTTTTTTCCCTGCCCAAAGAAAAGTTGAAGGGAAGCACATTCATTTAAGTTCTCTATTGTATGGTGTTGAGTTGAGTACTATAGTTCCTTTAAACTTGAAAGCACAAATTTATTGGTTGAGTAGGTTACTGTGGTGGTAGAAAACACAAAAAGTAGTTGGCTTGTTTGGATAGAAAACATCCATCATGAACTGGAAAATTATTGCAGGAGAGATTTTATCTTATGTCTACTCAGCAAATCCAATTCATCCTCAGGATTCCACACCCTATTTTGCTTCTCTATTTTCATCTTACTTTCTTGACGGACCATTTCTCTTCCAAGATCTCTGAGCTGGTCATGCATCCACACTTCATTATCCTTTGTAATCTTTATCAAAGACCTGTTTTCTAGAACTTCCATAGCTTCTTTTGGAAAAAATTTAGATTTTTCCCAGAAATGAACGACATCATCTTTGTTATATCTAATGAAAAGACAACCTATATCAAGGAATATATGTTGTTGCCTTTCATCTAATGCTTCGAAACTTATTTTCAACGTACTTTGGACATCCACATGAGGAACATTTATCAACTTGTCCAATGTCACATCCCACTTTTCCTTATCCGTGCAACATAAAATTGAACCTATGATCTCCAAAGCTAATGGAAGACCTCCAGCAATGCCTATCGCCCTGTTGGATTGCTTGATAAAACCATCTAAAGGAGAATCTCTTCTAAAGGCATGTTTGCTAAAAAGTTGAAGAGATTGATGGGAGTCCATGACACTAACCTCATAATCGTCGTCCACCACGGGAACCTTGAAATTTTTTTTGTCTCTAGTAGTAATAATAAGTTTACTTCCTTTACCATACCAATTCCGGTTACCTACGAGTGCATTCATATGCTTTGCTTCAGGCACATCATCGAGAAGAAGGAGGACTTTCTTATGAGACAACCTGTATTTAATTAGTTGAGTTCCTCCATCTCTGTCTTTTGTATCCATCTGTTTCGTTTTGCAGATGTCAGAGATGAGTTGATGCTGTAACTAGCCAATGCCCTTTATTTTTGACGTTTCATTGATGTTGGACAGAAAGCAACAATTCTCGAAATTGTTTAAAAGTTGATTGTAGATGATTTTAGCAATGGTCGACTTTCCAACACCACCCATTCCATGGATTACTATAATCCGTGTTTCACTTGTCTGAGCACCTATCTTTTTCATGATCTCATCCACATGGTGGTCGACACTGACCAAGTGGTCTGATACCTGGACAGCCTCTTTCAACTCACTGAAAACCTCCTGGGCAACTCTTTTGGCGAACGCACCTTCTCTTCTGGTGTTGGAGATCAAAAGGCAACGAGTTAGAAAACTGTGCTGAACCAAATTATGTTTTGACCAGACCAACTAGAGACATATTCGTAATGCGTTCTTCAATGATTTATTCCATCGTAGAAGAATTCGAGTTAATAAAGACGGTTAATGAAGGACCTGAACTGAAAAAAGGGAATGTTCATTGCAGTGAAAAGGGATAAAATCGGGATGCCACTATTTAATGTGATTTCTGCGGGATAACTTCAATATCATAAAGCTTAAGTTCAACAAGAGCAACACAAATTTGAAATAGAAACCCATTGATATGCATTGAGTTTTAATGATATAATGCACATCAGATGGAAAGCTAAAAGCAGTCACCTGTTCTTCCCTTCGCTGTGCAGGTCCCATCCGCTTATTGCCCCGACTGCACTGAGAGCATCCTTCCACTCTTGCATGGTCTTTTCGTCATGTCGTCCCTTCTTTTTGTGCGAGTCAAAGGCCTTTGCATAATCCCCAGTTTGGTATCGAACCTCTGAAGGGGTCACATCATAAAAAATAGGCTTGATCTTTTGCCTTCCTATTTTTTGGCACTTGACCATTGGACTAGCTCCTTGAGACACCACACGCTAGAGGCATAACCTTTTGAAAAGATCGGTATTGAGATCTTCGACTCATTAATCGCTTGGAGAAGTTTTGGTTCAAACTCTTCCCCAACACGGAGCGTTTCGTCGTCCTTAAATGTGCGGATTCCTGCATCTATAAGTCTAGTGCAAAGGAAGTCGGTAAAAGCTGATCGAGTATCCAGTCCTCTGAAACTCAAGAATACCTCATAGTCATGTCCCCATGAAATATCCATCTCTTGACCTTTTGTTGAAGCGTGAATAGAAGAAGCGTCTCCTGCTGTTCCATCATTTGCAGCTGCGCCGTTATTTGCCTCCCTTCCATCGATCTCCCTTGATCTTCTCTTCAACAAAAAAATGAACAGCATAGCAGCAAAAGCGGGGGCAGCGAGAGATGACAAAAGTTCGTAAACCATGATCACAAGTGGGAATGGGAGAATTACAAATGGAGCTCTCTGTTCGTCGTTAAACGTAGAAAACAGGATAGGCTCAACGTGCAGAGAGTGAAGGGCCGGCTTGCTAGAATTGGTCCATAAGAAGCTGTCAAGGTTGACAAATGCATGCATTTTTAACACCAAAGTGGCTTCTCATAACTCGATTCTCCTCTTTTATACGCAATTGAATAAAGAAAAGCACAGTTTCGGGGTAAATAAACTAGTGGAACTCTAATGGTGCGTCTTTGCTTTGTACATAATTGTAGTGCCACTTTCAGGGTTGGGGTGTCGAGTCGGGGCTATTTTGGGGAAAACAGCACCTTCAAGAAGACTAGGTCGTGGAAAAAGCATTAGCAAGGGGATCTAAGTTCATACTCTTTGATTAAAAGGAAAAAAGAAGAAGAATTGATTCCGATCGAGTACCGAGCACGAAAGTGTGTTTGTCAGCTGGGCGGGTTTTGGGGGTTTCTCTTTTCCATGTATTTAACTAGTACGGTGGTGGATTTAACTTATTATACATAAATCCAATCGTCTCAACTTGTTTTTTAACGCAAAAAAAAAAAATATTGGTTCACTTTCTTTAAAATTTAATTTATGGACAAGAAATTTTCAGTGAAAACAATTTAATTTATTTTAGTGTGCCTTCTTCTTTGCTCCACAAATTGGCTAGATGTGTATCTCTCTCTCTCTCTAGCCGATTTTGTTGTGCCCCATGATTTTAATTTCTTATGCTCTTATCCATTTTTGGCCGAGGATAAGAAATATGAATTTTTTTATGGATTTATTTGGTCTCTACTGTTGGTTCTGCGGATATGTGAATTTATTTACTCATTAAAATGGTGGTAAATTCTTGATAGTATCGATAATTTATTTATGGTACTGGTATTAAGAGTTGGTAATTAACCACTTAATTGACATGTTGATGAATTCTTGACAATGTGGTAATTTACTTAACACATTAGTAAAATTTTGAGAGCTTTGGTAATTAGTAACTTCCATGTAATGTTCGTAAGTTGTCGATTGTGTTGGTAATTTATTCATCACCCTCATGAAATTTTTCAGGAGTCACTCTACTACTTAATTGGTATTTTGGCAAATTTGTAATGACGCTGGCAATATACTTATAACACTCATGAAATTTCAAATGAGTTGATTTATTACTTTATTGGAATGTTGGTAAAATTTTATAATCTCGATAATTTACTTAATTATTACACTACTAATATTTCGTGAAAATTGGTAACTTACGAATATTTCATTAGTCAGCAACCAGAAGGTTTCGAGCTTGGAATATACAGACTAAGGAATAGCAGAGATGAGAGCGCTAAGTAAGTACAAATTAAGAAGCGGAGGTAGTCTCCAAATCTGAAGGACCGAACGTGCAAGAGTTCAGGTTCACACTTCATGGTGCGGTATGCATGCTTTTTTTTGTCTTTTCAAATACCTGAATGGCTTCATTTCATAACATTCAGCTGCAATTTAATAAGAGCTTCCGAAATAATATTCTCTGGAGATCGGAAAAGGCCACTGTCCTTCATCTGGCATTTCCTAAACAACATTCACAATGCACTAACACTGACGAAGAGAAAAAGAAAAGGATAGATGTAGCAACATTTTCACGTGTTATGATGCGTAAGTTCTTCAAGACCAGCCAAGCTCATCCGCTTCGATGAAATGTTTTATCTTCTCAGATCTCAAGAATTACCCCTTTCTAAGGTTGGATCTGGAGATCTGGCCCTCCACTCTCCTTTCTTGAGTCCATATTTGTAGCACATATGAACACCAGAAAATGATTCACTTCCTCAGAAATTGAATTTTGTAGAAATGTTCTTGAGCACAGTTTGTTTTTAATGAAATAACCAGCTCTTAATGTTCTGTTCATTTCACAAAAAATATAATATTTCTGAAAAATAATTTTCAGGAAGTCATTTTCCAGAAAAATTAATAACAATATTTTTCCATATTCGCTTGAAAATTAAAAATGATATGAAAAATATTTTCTGCTATTCGGTGGAGAAAAATCGTGCCTCTATATATTCTTCCCATCGTTAATGGCAAGGAACTCACTGAACTGAAATATCATGAGGTGCGTTGTTGAAATTAGACAAGCAAGCCACAAATTAAGCACTCCAGGGCTAGCATCCTTCACCTAGTGACCAGCATTACTAAAAACGCAAGTCGGAGAATTACCAGACAAATCACCATCCCTCCTCTTTCTTCTCGTCCCAGAGTACCACGTCCCTCCCGTCGATAACTGGCGCCATCACCGTCGCCAGGAAGCCGAAGTTCCACGTGGCCAGGCGGCAAGGGAACGACGCCATGGAGCTCGAGGCGCCCTCACTGTCGAAGCGGTGGCAGGAGAAGCTGCTGCAGCTCTCTGACTCGCTGACGTCGGCGCTCAGGTTGTAGATCCTGCAGCAGCGCTCCTCGCTCCGCTGGCCGCAGTCGTCGTCAGATGACGTGGCTACCATTGTTGCCAAGATCC
Source organism: Melaleuca alternifolia (assembly GCA_019926035.1). Taxonomy (NCBI): domain Eukaryota; kingdom Viridiplantae; phylum Streptophyta; class Magnoliopsida; order Myrtales; family Myrtaceae; genus Melaleuca; species Melaleuca alternifolia. The sequence goes on along the minus strand of JAGKPW010000624.1, from coordinate 176,006 downwards.
GATGGGCGATGCGCCGGGGGGAGGGGGGGAAGGCTATAGATCTCAGCTGTGCATGCGAGATGCCGAGCAGGTGAACACAAACAGAACCGCACAAAGAGAGAGAGAGAGAGAGTCGCTTGCGAGGTAACAATGGTGGGGATTGGGACGTGAGTGATGGAGGAAAATGTTTTCCTTTCAGAAAGGAAACATTTTCTCCATTTTTAGAAGAAAAATGTTATTTTTAGAACAAAAGTCATTAGATTGATTTGAGTTTGAATTCAAAAATATATGACTCAAAAAAAAAATTGCGACCATAGTGGAGGGATAGACATTTTCATGTTCCTTAAGAATAGAAATAAACAGATAGTTTAAATTAACCTTAATTTTAGTACGTCTTTTAGAATCTTGGTTCGAACCAACTAATTGAACCGAAGCTGAGCCTAAATGCTGAGGTGGAGACATCAAAGGAAACAAAATTTGTCGAAAAGCACGTGTGTCATTCTCTCGGCAAAATTACAACATAAGACATCGCCGCGCAGTCTTTCTCAACGTCCGGATTTTAGCCGAACTTCCTTCGATGTCCTCACGTAAATGACGAAATTACCGAATGTGACACCGAATATGAATGCTGATAGAAGAAGATCCCGAGGACAAATCAGGAAAATTTGTTAATTCAACATCCTCTCCTTCCTTTGCCCCTAGCTGCCGTAGCTTTCGATCGCCAAAATCGCTATCAAATCCACGAACTTGAGGGCCTGGAATCGAGTTGAATTCGACCAATACAGACAAAGATCGCAATCGATCCCTTTATCTCTTTGTGAGATCGCACCATACGATCGAGTGTGATTGTTTGCGTATGAGAAATGTACAGAGGTTACATATTTTTGTCACGCGACTTTGTTTCCTCGATGACGCTACTGGAACCGTTGATTTCTGCAAGTGGGTGAGAGGTAAATGTAATTTGCGTCCATGTATAAGTTACCAATTCATTTCGAATTGGGAGTTTTGAATGTGATAAGGTGCGAATAGACAGGCACTAGTATGGAGTACGTTGGTTTTGAGCTTGTACAGTGAGACTTGTATAGTGAATTTGGCTGATGAGGCGTTTTAGGATTGGGGGAAATCATTGACTGTGCTGTCTAGCTGTATTGCCTGATTGAATGAGGCAAACTACACCAAATGACCCCTCAGGTGTAGATTTGCATGTTCTCAAAGCATTTGACCGATAATGTTGTCTTGTATTTAGTTCGTCTTATTAAAGTCTTGGATTACCGAGTTTGGATTAATATTGTCGTGACATTCCCAAAAGTGGAGGCTTTCCTCTCAAGACCTTAAAGTATAACATCAATAATGTTCACTCAATTACTTAATAATTGGGATCGGCTTTGAAGTCAAACATGCATTGCAAATCCCCCAAGCCACCATATTCTAATCAACTAGGGTTAAAAATCATTAACCCAATTTGCATTTGCAAAACAGTGGGCCAGGATCATCAACCCTAATGAAACTCTCATTACCATTCTAGACTACTCGTCGAAAGCCATGCATCAAAATTATAACGTACGTCTAATCAATCACATTCAAAGTTGATGTAAATGTACAATTTAAACATACGAACCAATCAATGTGCAATCAAGCATGGGCACTGATTGCACCAAAAGGATAAGAAATGGCATTTTGAGCCAAAATCGGCCCCAACCTCCAAAAACTCTAAGCGCACCTCCAATGTACGGTCGGCCACAAAGCCAGGTCAGCCTCTTCTAGCCATCCGGGGGCCGGCCACACGGTCCTTTTTCAAGAAATGGCTGAATCTTTTAATCAACGCCAGACATTGCATCATTTGAACCTTTCGTGTTGACAACTTGAAATGAAGCAGGCCCTCCCACGTATTATCCCTCTCTGCGAAGCATTTCGACCAGATCAACTCACATTGAGGACGGCGGGGCCACCAATCAACAATTCTTTAGCGAGCAAAGTGATAATGAATAGATGTAAAGCAATACATTACAGCAAAGCAAAAGAACACGGGGTTCATCCTAATGTGGAAAAAGAAGACCTGCCAATGCTTTAGCGTGCCTTTGTGTTGTCGGCAAGATTTCAGTCGAAAGAACTGCCAAGGAGAGAAAAAGAAACATGAGGATGCATTTCGGTGGCAAGGAATTACTCATCATTGCTCGTTCCCGTTTTGCCCTCTTCTTTTCCCGCATGAAACGTCGACATTATTGAAGAGCTTGTATTACCATCTTCACTCTTATTTTGACCCCAGCCTTATTGCGAACCCCCTGGCCTGGTACGAACACCTCATTGCAAAGGGCCGTGCTGGGCTCGGGCCCAAGAGGGTTAAGTATGTGCTGTCTCGGGGCCAGCATGGCCCAGTTCCAGATCTTACAATTGGGGTTGTATTAATGTACAACTTAGGAAAAGAAAATTGCAGAAGTTCATGTCTTTTGCGAACTTTTTTCGAAGACAAAGACTTTATGAGTATGGTGAGTCGAATTCAGATTTTATGTGAGGCCTTGCGCTCTTATCACTGATAATATTATTCACTTTAGACTCCCACTGGCTTTATTTTTTCGCAAGTCCACCATTCTCGCTGTGACAGACTCAGTCTTGAGAGAGAAAAGAGAAGTACCTGTAACATGGACTTGGTGTCAAAGTTGGGTCACTTATTTCGACCCCAATGGACATGATTTCCCCTATAATAGGTCTTTTTCCTTCCGGGACGTCAGGTAGACAGCAAGCAACACCACCAACCCCCCCTCGCCACCGGCGGTGCCTATAGACATCATACGGTCTGGATTAGTATTGAACTTCGCAAAATTGGCACTGTGTAAACTTTGGAACTGTGAGACTTGCATGATTAGGCAATTAACCGGTTTTATAAGGGGAAACAAAGAGAGCCTAGGGAGACCACTTCTCAATCCGTGACCTTACCTTCAAGTATAAGCACATTGTTACAAAAGACTTCCTAGCGCAAGGACTTCGACTGTTTTCTGGCTGGGAGTTATGCACATTAACTGTCAAATCAAGCCATCTTGGAAACAGATGATGACCTTATTTTGCATCAGTTCCACTAGCAACCTTTGCTAAATCTTAACGTCTTGGGGGGTAAACAATTTATATCATTTTTAGCCTTCACATGTAATACTGATCAGCCTTCGGAACGAGAGTAGTAAGTTTTTTACCTTCTTTTTACTGATTATGATCCGTCAAAGCACATTGTGCAAGAGACCATCTAAGTACTGGACACCATGCGGTAAGTTAAGAGTTTGTACGTTACGGTAAAAGTCAGAGTACAAACACCAAGGAGAAACTGGCTAAAGCAAGTGTAGCTTAAAAGCCAAACCGAACTAGGAAAAGAAAACTCATATTTCTAAATAATTAAGAGCCATCTGGTTGGATCATAATTTCAATACCTTCATCAGATTAACTAGTGAAAAGGTAATTAAAAAGTGCATGTGAAACTTTTCTGTTCAGAATTTGATTGCAAAAATGGGAAAACATTGGTTGTCAAATCAAAGAAGTTACCTCAATCTGTTTAAAGTTTGAACACAGGGTAACAATTTGTGGCGGTGATCAAGAAGCTTTCAAGAGAACATGCACTTATTCTTCGTCTTCTCCTTCAGGTTCATATTCAGAGTTGAATTCAGATTCACGGTATTCTACCACAAATTTGACCAAGTTCTACGAGCAAAGTCACTAATTTCCTCCGCATTCAATTTCCCTCAACGATCTATTCTAAGCCTTCGTAGTACCTTTAAGCTTGACAGACCAGGTAACTTCTGTAAAGATTTACACAAATAAATCTCTAATTCTTCCAAAGATTGTGGTAGTTCACCTTCAATCTCAACCAGATCACTACACTTCTCTACTCGAAGATGTGTTAGTTTGCTTGAGTTACTCAGTTCAGGTAGTCTCTGTCGAAGGCCTCAAATTTGAAATATTGCAGGTTCCCCAACAAATTCGCCTGACTTCTGCGAGCAGATGCGACAATCGCCTCCCGCTTTAATTTCTTGCAACCTCTTATGCCAACCCGTCGCAGTTTTTTCAAGCTTGAAAGACTTCAGTAAAGATTCACAGGAAGAAATCTTCAAATTTTCCAAAGACTCCGGTAGTTCGCCTTGAATCTCAACCAAACTACAACATGTACTTGCAGCCCCATCAAGTTTGACAACTCAGGCAACTTATGTAAAGATCCACAGGAAGAAATATACAATATTTCCAAAGACCTTGGAAGTTCGCCTTGAATCTCAACCAAACTACCGCATCAACTTATGGAAACCTCTCGCAGCCACATCAAGTTTGACAACTCAGGCAACTTATGCAAAGATTCACACAAAGAAATATCCAATTTTTCCAAAGACCCTGGAAATTCGCTGTGAACTTCAACTAAACTACCACATGAACTTATCCAAACTTCTCGCAGCCCTATCAAACTCGACAGATTAGGCAACTTATGTAAAGATCCACATTAAAAAATAGACAATTTTTCTAAAGACCGTGGTAGTTCGCCTTGAATCTCGACCAAATTAGCACATGAATATATGGAAACTTCTCGCAGCCCTATCAAACTTGACAGATTAGGCAACTTATGTAAAGGTTCAGAGAAAGAAATATCCAATTTTTCCAAAGACTCTGGAACATCAGCCTGAACCTCAACTAGATTACTACAGTTTTCTGCTCGAAGACGCCTTAATTCATCCGAATCACTTCGATCAGGTAGGATTGTCAGCTGCAAATCTAGTGGATCCTTCCGAGCAAATCTAAGAATTGCCTCCACATTCAATATCTCACAACAATTTATTTTAACGCTCCGCAGTGCCTTCAAACTTGATAGAACAGGCAACCTATGTAAAGAATTACAGTAAGAAATCTCCAATTCTTCCAAAGATTGTGGGAGCTCGTCTTGAATCTCAACCAGATTACGACAGTAGGACACTTCAAGACATCTTACTTCATTTGAACTACTCAGATCGGGTAGGATATGCAGCTGGTTAAAGCCTACAAGCTTCAAATCTCATGGATTCCTCCGAGCTAATCCAAGAATTGCCTCCATGTTTAAATTACCGCAACAACTTATTTCAACCTCTTGCGCACCCACCAACCTCGATAGATCGGGCAAATTCCGTAAAGAAGGACATGAAAAAATACGCAATCTATCCAAACATTGTGGTTGTTCGCCCTGAATCTCAACCAGTTTACCACAATTATTTACGTTAAGACTCCTTAAAATGTTTAAGCTGCTTAGATCAGGTAGTCTCTGCAACTGTTTTAGGCTCAAAAGTTTCAAATCTCGTAGGTTCTTCAGACAACCAAGGCCTTGAATCTCTGTAATCGCAGCATCATCAATGTCCAGGGATGATAGATTCTTCAAATTCAATACATCCTCCATCGAGCAAAGTGATCTGCAATCTTTCGATTCTAAGGAGGATAAACTCGAGGGGAGCTTCGGGAGGCAATGGAGATTAGGGCACAAGAGGCGAAGTGACTTGAGTTGAGGTGGGAGGCTAATGTCTGTTGGTGTGGTGGTATCACAAGGAAACTCGAGGGACAGAGACTCCAATTTGCTCAAGTTGCCAATCCACTGCGACATCGGATCTTCCAAAATCCCATAAACGTCACTCAAGCCAAACGTCAGATCCAATTCCTTTAACTTATTAAGGTTTGAGAGATCTGGAAACATGTTTGTGCACAACTTCTTCAGTCGTAATTCGATGAGACTTTCGGGAAGCCTTGGCGGCAGGGCATTCATGAACGCACCGGTCAATCTCAAGATCCTCAGGGATTGATTCCTGTAGATGCCATCGCCAATCCTCACATGAAAAGCCATGAGACCATATATTTGGACTTCTATTTCTTCAAACTTGTAGATCGTCCAAAACGCATGGGGTATTTCCCTCATGCTTCTCCCTCGCATCTTCACTACTTTCAAGTTTTTCAACTGTTCGATGGAATCGGGTAGTTCTTCGATGCTCGTGTTGGTTATATCCAACTCAATGAGCGATTTCAAATTCCCGAGTGTATCTAGAAGCATCTCTAATGACATGCACTCTCTTAGAGAGAGGTATTTAAGGCTCGCAAGATTGCTATCCAAATTGTTTGGCAGCCTCCGAAGATGCCAACAATTGGAGAGATCCAAAGATTTCAGATTCCTCATCACCTGTAAAGAAAACAATCATGCAAAGATTACTTTCAAATCTAATAAGATGGAATAATAAGTGTTGTCTAACATATAACCTACCTCCATGAGATTCCATCCACTCCAATCATTTGTAATTTCGCTCAAAGATAGATTAAGAATAACCACTCCCTCCATGGAGAAATTTGTAAAGTTAAATGTCAGGGGAATGTTTTTCCATGAAAGCCATCGTAAATGTGGAAGGAGAGATGAATTCTCATAAGTTGCAAGAATACCAGATGCCGATTCGTGCCAAAGAAGCCTGTCTTCTACACAAATGTTTCCTATCCAACAGTCCACTTCAAGGAACCTTAGGTCTGATAGGTTCTTGAAGCCCTCATAGGTAAAAACGACACTGTTGTTGATAATCCAAAATGAGACGAAGAGCTTCAACTTCTTTTTTTCCCTGCCCAAAACAAAAATATAGAAACAAAAGAGTTGAAGGGAAATGCATTTTATCCAAGTCCACTTTATTAAGTGATTGAGTTTAGTAAATGTAGAGGAAGTTGTGATGTTGCTAGACAACACAAAACGTAATTGGCTTTTTTTGAACAAAAATTCCATGAATACTGGGAATATATATCAGGAGAGATTTTACCTCACGTACCCTGAGCAAATCCAATCCTACTTTAGGATCCCACACCCTGCTTTGCTTCATAATTTTCCTGTCACATTGTTCACGAACTATTTCTCTTCCAAGGTCTCTGAGTTGATCATGCATCCACACTTTATTATCCTCGTTAATCTTTATCAAAGACATATTCTCCAAAACTATCATGGCTTCTTCCGGAAAATAATCAAATTCATCCCAAAAATGAACTAGAATATCTTTTCTATGTCCAATGAAAAGACAGGCTATATTGAGGAATATATATTGTTGCCAATAGTCTAATGCATCATAGCTTATTTTCAACTTACTCAAAACTTTTTCATCAGATACACATTATAGCTTCTTCAATTTGGCATCCCACATTACCTTATTTGGGGGACATAAAAGTGAACCGATGACCTCAAGAGCTAGCGGAAGACCTCCAGCAATGCCTATCGCCCTCTTGGATTGGTCAATATACTCATCTAAAGGAAAGTCTCTTCTAAAGGCATGTCTGCTGAAAAGTTGAAGAGATTGCTCGAGATCCATGACGGTAAGCTCATAACTGCAATCCACTTCGGGAATATTGAGAACATCTTTGTTTTTTGTAGTAATAATAATTTTGCTCCCATTGCCTAACCAGACACGCTTACCTATAAGCGCATCAATATGATTTTTTGCTTCCACATCATCGAGAATGACTCTTTTATTAGACAACCTGTCTTTAATTATTTGAGTTCCTTTATGAATGTCTTTTATATCCATGCATTCTGTTTTGAGGATGTCAGAAATGAGTTGATTCTGCAAGCATTGAATGCCATTACCTTTTGACCTTTCTCGAACATCACAAAGGAAGCAACAATTCGTAAAGTTGTGTGACAGCTTATTGTAGATTAATTTGGCAATAGTCGTCTTTCCAATGCCACCCATCCTATGGATTCCTAAAATCCGAGTTTCACTTGTCCGAGCACCTATCTTTTCCATGATTGCATCCACGTGTTTGTCGACATTGACCAAGTAATCCGATACCGCCAAATAAGCCTTTTTCAGTTCTCTGAAGACCTCCCCGGTGAGTTTTTTTGCAAACTCTCCTTCTCGCCTAGTGTTTGGTGGAGGTCATGAGACAACGAGTTAGAAAATTGTGTTGAACCATACAATGCTTTGACAAGACCGAATTGAAAACTATAGACCTATCCGACATGTGTTCTTCAAGGATTTATTCTTTTGTAAATGAATTAGGGTTGGTACTAAGGGTTAATGAATGACCTAAACTGAAAAATATGTTGTATGAACTGAAAAAGAGATAAATTTGTGATTGTGCCATCATTTAATGTGAATTCTGAGGCATGACTTCAGTAGCAGAAAATTCAATTTCAACAAGACTAACACATATCTAGAAAAGAAACCAATTGAAACACATCAAGTTTTAATGATACAAGGCACATGAGATGGAATGCTAAAAGCACTCACCTGGGGCTTTGGCAGTGCAGGTCCCATCCGCTTATCTCCCCGACTGCACTGAGCGTAGCCTTCCACTCCTTTATAGTGTCTTCACCGTATCGCTTCTTGTTTTCATGTACAAGAAGGGCATCTCCAAAACCCCCATTTTGGTATCGAACCTCTGAAGGTGCCACATCATAAAAAATGGGCATGATCTTTTGTCTTCCAGTTTTTTGGCACTCGACCATCTGGACTAACTCCTTGAGACACCATGGGCTAGAGGCATAACCTTTCGAAAAATAGGTATCGAGATCTTCGACTGATTAATTGCTTGGAGAAGTTCCGGTGCAAACTCTTCCCCAGCACGAAGCTCTTCGTCATCCTTGAATGTGCGGATTCCCGCATCATTAAGACTAGTGTAAAGGAAGTCGGTAAAACCAGATCGAGTATCTGGTCCTCTGAAGCTCAAGAATACTTTGTACTCATAACCTGATGGAGTAACCATTTTGTGACCTTCCGTTGAGGTGTGAGTACAAGAAGGGCCTCCTGTTATTCCCTCGTTTCTGCAGATGCGTCTTTTTTTGGCACTCCCCTCCATCGATCTCACTCGATCTTCTCTTTCAAGGAAAGATTGAAAAGTACAGCTGCAAAAGCAGGGGCAGCAAGAGATGGAAAAAGTTTAGAGGTCAGAACTACAAATGGAGATAGAAGGTAGACTGGAGAATGGTATGCAGCGAGCGGAGGGCCAGTTTGCTAGAATTGGTGAATAAGAATGGTTTGTTACAACTTGTCCAAGTTGACCGAATGCGTGTTTCTTTTAATTCTGAAGGGGCCCTTCCCGAAGTCAAACCTTCTCTTTTATCTCCACTGTCATAACGCAGTTGAAACAGGAAAAATGCAATTGCGGGGTAGCTAAACTAGAGGAATTCTAAAAGATGGGAGCGATCGATCAATCGAGTGTTTCGGTTACTATTTGTTTGAATTTTAATAAGCTTTGTCTTTATAAAGTTTCTTCCGAATGTACAATATATCATCACTTTGATTTTCAGATAATATCTAGTCGCGATGAGGTGTCGAGTTGGGGCTATTTTGGGAAAAACAGCCTTCCGTTGGGTCATATTACTTGCCATTCCTGTCCCTGGTCAGCTCGGGTCACTTTCGGCAATAGCTGTCCGCCCAATGCCACATTCCAAGGATAGGGTAGACGACATGGAGAGGGAAAGTCAGGATTGGTTATATATGCAGAGTCGTGGAAAGCTTTGCTAGAATTGGTCAATGAGAACATGGCAGCATCTCTCCAGCCTGTCAATGTTGGTAGTGCATTTTTTTTTAAACACCAAATGCATAATATAAAGGTCGTTAGCGAAATAATATAGATGGATCCTTCCAAAATTTTAAACACCTAATGCATATAAAAAGGTTTATGACCAATTCCGAAATGCCTCCCATATAATCTATTGATATACCTGGTCATCCCTAGATAAACATCATTGGGCATTTCTTTTTGAGTTTTTTTTGCATGGCAAAAAGTCTTAAGTCTTAAAGGGCAAAAAAAAAAAAAAAAAAGGCATTAGCATAAGGTTCTAAGCTCATAGACTTCGATTGCAAAAAAGACTTGATTCTTATCGAATCTCATGAAGTTCTCTCTTTCAGATGATGTTTTCAATAGATGCAGTTCTCGACTCTATCGATAAATGCTTTCCGGTATGTATTATAAAGGGAAAAATAAGGCGAAAGGAATTGAACTTGCCGCACTTATCCTCATTTGAAGTTAGAGGACTGGGGTCATTTAACAGACTTAGCTTAACATCAACTAATGTAAGTGTTATCGAAAATTGATCAGGATAGTGTTCAGAACAAAACAAATTAACAACAACAATTATTAAATTGCGTTGAGGAACAACAAAGATTGAAGAACATAACCTGTTCTTAAGTTGGAGCATCGATCCTCGAAATGCTCAAGCACAAGATAGTTTAGGTTCGAGCCCGACGAATTCACGTCGTGTCCTTAAGACGATTTTTGCCCGCTTATTCCCGTACCAAAGCAACTGGGCAAGTCGTCTCTCAAGATAGAATGAACCTCATTTCTCTCTCACTGTACTTCAAGGAAAGATCTTCGAACTCAACCGTATAGTTGAGTGATACCGCACACATGCAAGACCTAGAATGAATGACTTCTTGATCAGACTAAAATTTGGTTTCTGTTCGAATATGCATGATAGATGGCACCTGACACGACCAACCGATCGTCTCTTTGACGAATGGACACGACCGACTACTTCTCATTCACAACTCTAGGGACACTAAATCCCCAACAAGAAGAACAAACACATTTGGTATGATCCCCTTGCTCAAGGACTTGCTGTTCTAAATTACCTCGGCCTTTGAAATAGTCGTTCAATTTCCACGTTCTGTTAAGGAATAAACAATTAGTGGAAGACATACTGAATTGTCCCCCATAATGTGCTCAAATAAAATCAATGTGATAGATCCTCTCATTGAGGGTGAATGGGAGATTTGGGTTTTGTATTTGGTGCTTGCTATACTGTGTGGTTAAGATTACAGAAGTGAGTTCCACTGATCCAAATGGTGAGTTCGAAAGATCATCTGAGACTCCTGAATTAGATAAAGTCAGAAATCCACCTACGTAGGCTTTGTTTGTTCAGATGTCGCTTCTTAGGTCTCACGATGTGAATGCCTTGGATAGATGCCAGAGTGTACCTGATGCTAAGAGGTCCAGCATTATGGTTGAACTTCAAAAGCTTGTCAGCGAGTGGCCTTTCAAGGCTGTCAAACCGAAGAAAGAAGACGACCGCAAGGTGTGAAGATTGAATAGAAGAGAGGAAGAAGACGAAGAAAGAATTGAGAGCTAGTGTTTCTCTGTAAAATTCATCTGAAAGCCCACTTCAATATTTGCTCATCACTTGTTCTTATACACTTGCATTACACAACAAACTCGTAACAGAAATCAGTATATGACACAACTAAAGGCTCCGTTCGTTTCACGGAAAATATTCTTCCGGAAAATATTTTCCGGAATTTGTAGTGTTCGGGGGGCGAAAAACAAGACAACAAGGAAAATATTTTCCACTAATGGAAGAAACACCTTCAAAAGTGGGGAAAATGTTTTCCCTTTTGTTGAAAGTGGAAAACATTTTCCCTCTTCTTTGCTTACCTTTAAATATCGTAGTCTCTAATAGTGTTTCTCGACATCGCTCAAGGCCGTTGAGTTAGCGACCTTTGACAAACGAACACCGGAAAATATTATCATTTTCCAAAAAAATGATTTTCTGGAAAATATTTTCCAGATTGCTGCTCCGTTCGTTTCGTGGAAAACATACTAATTTGGAAAATATTTTCCAAGAAATCATTTTCCTGAAAAATGATAATATTTTCCGGTGTTCGTTTGTCAAAGGATGCCGACTCATCAGCCTTGAGCAAGGTCGAGGGACATTATTATAGGTTACGATATTTAAAGATAAGCAAATAAGAGGGAAAATGTTTTCCACTTTCAACAAAAGGGAAAACATTTTCCTCATTTTTAAGGTATTTCTTTCATTGGTGGAAAATATTTTCCTTGACTATCTTGTTTTCTACCCCCCAAACACCATAATTTTCGGAAAATATTTTCCGGTAGAATATTTTCCGTGAAACAAACGAAGCCTAACAAACTTATTCACAACAGATTTACAGCTCATCTTGTATTTTGTAATATTTGTACTTTTATCAAGTACTCTGTATATTCGTCTAAGAGTAGACAGGGTATGCTTGTCTTTGCTTGGAGTTCCTTCTCGACTCCAGTTCTTCTAGAAGATACCACCGGTCCATCATCTCTATCATCGCTTCTCTTGATCATCATTATCTTCTGATGTAGTAACGCAGGCTCTGGTGAATTCTGCTTAACACAAGGTACTTCCTTTGACTAGAAATCCATTTCACTTTAGGTAGAAGCAGAATATTGCTTGTTTGTAGTTATAAATTGCTCTGGTGATATTTTTCTTATCATTCCTGTTGCTGGTTGTTTATATGCTGCATTTAACCATCTCAAATTTTTACAACCTCACCTTCTTTTCACCCATGTAGGCATTGGCTGCTGCTCTCAAAGCTGATATCCCGGCCGTGGTTAGTTCCTTAAACAATGGCTTGGAGGTGAAAGTGAATATGGAAGATCTAACCACCAAAGACGCCCTTTGTTAAAGTATGACAGATTGGAGATCGAATGCACTAGCTGCGGATCTGTCTCCTACGTGGACCATTAATGTGGACCGTTAAGGTTGGCATGTTAATTTCAGCCAATCCCATTGAGAAGCAAGACAAGTGCGGTAATCACGTCTTGAGCAACATGCATCTGAAGTTTCCTTGGGAAGGTCCCTGGACTATCAAAAGATCTGCTCCTTCTTGATTTGAATGTTGTCATTCTTGTACTTGCAGATATTGATTCTTCTCTTTCCCCAAGCAATGTTTAGCGTATAGGAGACAATGGGTGCATCATCAACAGCTGAATTCTGAGAACAGCCTCAGTTGACCAGTTTTTGCGGAGTATCTTTTGGCACACACATTTTATTGGCAGTTCAGCGACGACAATAAATATATGATGGTCCTATCAATTTCAATCCGGTTTTGCAGCTTTAGTTTGTTAAAATTCTGACAGAATTTCGCTGTCCAAATTTAAGAGTGCATCTAATCCTGACTCATTCAACAAATGGATACAGCGACCGCCATCGCTTCCTCGATTTTATCGGACTGAACTGTCCAATTGCATTGTCAAAAGAATGGGACCTAACATACGGCCCTTGTCACATTATGGAAAAAATCGAAAGATTGGAACCATCATAGGAAGGGCCTTTAGCACAGACATGCGTGTACGCATCTTGCGTATGCAAGGCATCTGCGATGTTACAAAAGCAATCCTCTACTATTGAAACTTGTGCGCCAGTCATCTGCAACAATTGGCACACTTCAATAGATGAGACATAACTTATCTTTGATGGTTGATCAAATGAGGGATCCACGGATACTTTCATAGTTCCCGGGGACGAGGTAACATAACGAAATAACGATTGATTGTCAATAACTTTCTGCTTTGTTTTTAAATTTCACGTGAAAAAGGAGTGTCCTGTCCTGACTTATGTTATCAATCCTTTGCCATCTAATCCTATATAATAGATAAATCATCCCTTGGCCCCCCCAGAACTCCTTCTGAATTTAGTTGCTACTGCCTGCGCATCCATCCTTTTCGTGCTGTGGATGGGGGCTTCTATTTGCACTTGACCAGCTGATCATTGATCATCATCGCTGTTTTTTTTTTTGGGTCAAAAATAACATATTATAAACTTAAATCAGGAAGAGTTTGGAAAGACAAATTGTAAGCTTTGACACAAATTAAATTGAATAGACATGAAGGGGGGCTGCTAAGCTAGTCTCGAGGGAGCGTTTGAAACCGTCGGGCTTTAGCGACCTAGTCCGCCACCTTGTTGCACTCTCTTGGACAATGGGCTAAACTGATAATTGGGTTGTTCTTCAACCGAGCTTGGGCTTCTACAATAAGAGTCAAAGCTTCCCATCCAATCTGATCTGTAGGTTCACTTATCATTTGCACTAGATTCACGCAGTCAAACTCGAGGATTGTCTTCTGAGGAGGCCATATATCACACCACTTTAGGGTTTCCAACAGAGCACTTGCTTCCACCTGAAGCGGCATGGAGGATCTAGTCCTCAGAACAAATCCATCGAGGAGAACTCCTCTTTCATCTCTGAGAACATTAGCTATGGCGCTTACTCCTGCAATCTGGTCAAAGGACCCATCAATGTTTATCTTGATTGCTCCCAGAGTAGGAGGCGCCCAACGTACAGGTATGGTGTTTTGAGTATCCGATCTGCTGCCTGTATTATTCCTCCATCAATTTGAGATTTCAAGCTCCGATTTGGCCGAGAGGATAACTTGCTGGGGATTTACAAGTAAACTTCTGAAGATCGCTCCGTTTCTTGCCTTCCAGATATGCCACAGTATCAAAGCGAGGAGTTCGAAAGAGATTGAGGTATGTGCGAAATCTGCCAACCACTCTTCTAGTCTGGTAATAGAAAGAGCATTACCAGTAACATTAATCGTAGGTTCCTCCCATATCAGCTTAGTCCAAGGGCAAAGTAGAAAGAGGTGTTCGGTGGACTCTGAGGCTTTTCGGCATAAAGGACAGGTACTCTCGGTCACTATATTTCTTCATAGCATATTCTCTTTTGTAGCAATTGCGTTTTGACAGATTTGCCACAAAAAGAAATGGACTTTGGGTGGTAATTTTGCATTCCAAATCTGTCTCCATAATTTTCTGGGATAGTGTATGAGGATGATGCTTGTTGTTGTGGACTACTCTCCTGTCTTGCCCTGATATGGTTGTAAGCTCCTTTGACTGTGAATTTCCCATTTTTGGAATGTTCCCATTTTAGGGTGTCTTCTGTGAGTAGGGGGTTTAGGTGGATTGACAGTATGTCATTTGCTATGTCTTCCTCAAAGGTAGCTTCCACCTTAGTAGAATTCCACTGGACTTGCTCTCTCTCCATAAGCTCTAAGACCTAGATTGGATCATTTTTTATTGACTGGTCCACCAAGTACTCCTCTAGAAAGCCACTTGTCTTCATGGATTTTAATTTTCCTTCCATTACTGACTATCCAGTGAGTGGAGTCTTTAAAGACCTCACGACTAGCCAAAAGACTTTGCCATCCCCAAGAAGCCCTTGACCCTTTTGTAGCATGTAGGAAGTTGGAGTTTGGAAAGTACAAGCCTTTACATAGTTTCCCCCACAACCCGTTTGAATTATGTATTAATCTCCATGCTTGTTGACTTAGCATTGCATGGTTAAAATCAACAAGGTCACAAAAGCCCAGCCCTCCTGAATCTTTTCGCTTTTTTAGGGTATCCCAGTTCTTCCAGTGTGAATTCAGCTATTTTCCTCTCAATGGCACGTCAAATAGAAATAGGAATTCTGAACAAGGACATAGCATATTGAGGTAGAGCTTTCACCACCGTCTTTAAGAGAACTTCCTTCCCTGCCTTTGTCAATAAGTTCTCCTTCCAGCCTTTTAATTTCATGTTTACTCTGTCGATGATCTATGAAAATATTTGTTTCTTAGATTCCCTCCAATCTGAGGGAATTCCAAGATACTTTCCTGTTTTTGTAATCTCTGGCATTCTCATCTCATGCACCGTGTTCCTTTTTAATGCTTCTAAACAATTTTTGCTGAAAAAAATTCCTGACTTGTTGAGGTTGACTGTTTGACTAGAGGCAAGGCAGTACTGATTCATCACATCAGCAAAGTTTTGACATTTGGCTACTTTCCCATCAAGGAAGAGGATCAAGTCGTCAGCAAACATGAGGTGAGATAGTGTAGGGCATGCTGATTTGAGTGTGATACCTCTGATTTGACCAGTATCCACTCTTTGTTTTAGTAGGACTGAGAGAACATTTGCTACGATGATGAACAAGTAAGGGGAAAGATGATCGCCTTGCCTTATTCCCCGAGTCGACTGAAAGAAAGGTAACGCTTCACCATTTATTTTGACGCTATATGAGACTATGGAAACACACGCCATAATTCACTTAACCCAAGTGGCACAAAAACCCACTTTTAGCATACATTCTTGTAGGAAATCCCACTCCACTCTTTCATAGACTTTCTTCATATCAACTTTGACTATCGCGTTGAAATTTTTCCTTCGTTTTCTGATCCTTAGCTGATGCAACACTTCTTAAATGATAAGGATATTATCCTGAATCTAACGATCACTCACAAAAGCACCTTTCTCTTCAGCTATTATCTCCAATAGCCACCTCTTTAGTCTGTTAGCTAAGACCTTTGAGATTACCTTGTAACTAAAGTTACATAGGCTTATAGGTTTGAACTGATCTAATTTTTCAGGGCTGGGTACCTTAGGAATCAGGGTAATGAATGTTCTATTCAACTCAGGTTGAAGGTAACCTGTGCTGAAAAAGGTTTTAACTTCCTGAAATACCTCTGTTTTGATGTCTCCCCAGTGGTTTTGGAAGAATTTTCCGTTGAACCCATCAGGTCTAGGTGCTTTTAGGGCTCGTATCTGAAATGTTGCCTTAGCTACCTCCTCCGTAAATACCTCTTCTGTAGGGGTTGCATTCACATCCTCATTAATGCAAGGTAGCTGATCAATGATTGGAGAGAAGTACTAGTTGTGACATCTTGAATTTTCGATCTTGTCTCGATGAAATGAAATGGGCTTTTCCCCGACGCACCTATGGTACTTTTTCTCAGAGCTGATCACTCACGAGTTAACAACCTATTAGATAAAATTGTTAAGGGATATAACTGCGGTAAAATCCCTAAAAGCTACCTAGTGAGTTGGATTGTACCTAAATTATGTTCGGTTGATTTTAACCATGAAATTGAACTCGGATTCGGAAATCGAACGTTCGAGCGTGTCACGATTTATTTTTAGGACCTCGTCTCATCTTTTCGGAGAATTCCATCGAGCCGGGAATTTTGCGGAAAAATGCAAAGTGAACAAAAAGAATTTGTGGAATTTCGGATGGGTCTCTTTAATTAAATTTTTGGGCTATCAAATTGAGTTATTTGATGGATAAATGATGGAAATTCGTAGGGGCTGATTAAGGTGTCTATTTGGGCTCCAAAAAGGCTTTATTTTGTGAAGAGATGAGAAGAAAATTAGCCATTGGATGACCCTTTGACTTTTGGGGCTTACTCTCAAGTGTTTGAGATATTTTTGGAGGACTTTCGTGGCTTCTTGTCCCCTATCAGCAGGAAGCAACGTATCTTCCTCCTCTTTCTTCTTCATTTTCTTCTCCTCCTTTTTCTGCTGCTCACGCCCTCCCTACTTGCTGTGCAAGTTTCACCTCAGCTGAGCCTCTTCCGAGCTTCTTTTGGTGTCGCCGTAGGCTCGGGTTTTGCTCGTCTTCGCGCCGCCGTCGCCATGAACCGATTTACTCTCTAATCAGGTGAGTCTACTTCCTAATCCTTTCTTAGGGGGTGATTACACTTAGGGGTTAGATTGGTGTTGATTAGCTTGATTAGATTAGTTTTAGGTTGGATTGACACTATTAAGGATGGTTTAGTTTAGTTTAGTGGATTTCTCTGGAATCTGTCTACTGGATGCTTGCTGTTTGCCAATTTTGTGGATCGCAATTGGATGAGATTTGAGGTAGATTCCTTCTTGAGAAATGTTTTATACATATTCATCTATAACATATATTTTAATCAAGATTTTATGGATTTAAAATAATATTATTTCAGCTTCATTTTAAGCGAAACAGAACCCCTGTTTTTGCTGGAGTTTGTGACCTTTTGGTCTTCAATGGAAATTTATCAGCTCTTAGGGTCAGAATTTCGAAATAGTTTCTTCAGGAAAGTTGTTTCTCAAATATATTAGTATAACATACTAAAATTTCAGTTCAATCTGACAAGTTTTGGAACTCGAACCAAGCTGGTTTTAAAAGACGTGAGCTCTGAAAACGGACACAGTTTTTGCAATGTTTTGAGCGATTTACTGCTCTCAATACAGAAGGATTTGGGTCAATATTTCTTCATAAAAAATGTTCATTTATGTGTCCTTTATAACATATTAAAATTTTATAATTTTCCAATATCATTTTATTATGTTTCTGGATTTAAACGTGGAGATGCGCGAGTGGCCCTGTTTCCGCTGATTAGGGCCGATTCTGTTTTGGTGACTGTTCTTGATATAGTGCTTGCTGGACATTGCATATTTGGTGATAAGTTTGATTTGTGACATGCTTAGAACCTTCCCGAGTTGTGGCGAGGATAACATATGGGCTCGGGAGAGGGCCGGCGATACGTAACGCCTCTACCCTTGCGGCTTGGGAGAGGGATGGCGATACGTAACGCCTCTGCCCTTGCATTGCATGTTTTGGCGAGGACCTGAGGCGAGAACTTTTCGCGGGTCAAGAAACATTGGAACGTCGGATTGAACCTTTGATAATTGATGTGCAATGTGCTGGTTGGTAAAAATGTTTGTTTTACGTGTATGTGTATGAACTGTACTGATGTGCAGGGAGGTGCTGCGGTGAGGTAAGAAACATTTGATGTGTGTTAGGCCACCTCTAGGTGAATTTCTTCCTAATCGAGGCTTAGGGAGTAGACTTGCTGAGACATTGTCTCAACCCGTCGTGGTTACAATTTTTCAGGTCCCTAGGTGGAGGTGCAACATTAACTGTTATGGGGCCCCACAAGTGATGGATTTTTTAGCACGCCTTTTTGGCTAGACCCAAAGCCCTTGGCTGTAGATCCCAAAGACTAGACAGCTCAGTAGTTTCCTTTTTGGTTTAGTCTACTGGGTATCTGAACTCGGGGTTATTTATAAAATACATTTTGTGTAAATTTTGTTGTCCTACTTTCCTATCCCATGTTTGAGAGTTGTACGGGGATTGTTTTAATTCGCTTCCGCATGTGCAAAAAATCGATTGGGTCGGCGATGCATCCTGGGAACGTCGCAATTTAGTCGACCACCGAGGGATGTGCATGTTCTCGAGGTTCGGGACGTGACACTAGTGCCTGAGGATTTGTATAGCTCTAGAAAATAGTAGGTACTCATCTCCTTCAACTAAGTTGGGTTTCTAACCCATGCATCTTCATCATTTTTTAGCATGGCTATTTTGTTTCTTTGTCGTCTTTGTATCGTAGTGGCATAATTTTTTGTTGTATTTTTATCCCCTCATTTCAGCCATTGAATTTGTGATCTCATCCCCCAATACATTTCTTCTTGCCTCCACAGTCTTTCTATTTCTTTTTTCAGCCGATCAATCATGTTCTAACTTCCAAAAAGATTTGGACAATTAGTAATCTCCTATAGTTCTCTTTTCAGACTTGTTATTTGCGTGTGGCCATTCGTATATTTCTTTTTACTCCATGCAAATAGACTTTCGGCCACTCTGGTCGGTCTAGTTGTAATTGGTAGAGAATGATCTTGGGATGTTCTCCATGCTTCCTTTACAATCTCAACATACTCTTCGCTTTCTGACCAGAAAGCTTCATATATGAATTCCTTTTTTCTCCTCTTGTTTTCAAGAAACAGGTTTAAGAGGAGGGGACTATGATCTGAGCCTATGCTGGTAAGGCAAAGGCAACAGCATCAGGGAATAATGCTCTCCAGTTAACGGTACATAAGGCTCAATCTAACTTTTCTTTTACTAGTTCTCCGCCATTTCGGTTGTTTGCCCACGTGAAGGAACATCTCTTGCTTTCCATTTCTATAAACTCACAGGCATCCAAAAAGTCCTGGAAAGCCTTCATGTAATTTTCTGCAAGTCTTTTCCCTACTTTCTCCCAATGGTGCAGAATTGCATTAAAGTCCCTTAAGTAGAGCCAGGGAACTCTGTATGACATGTTTGCTATATCTGCTGCCATAATTGTAGTCTATGTTGGAAGTCATTGGGGGCGTGAACCATTGTGATTCTCATTTGCTGTCCGGTCTCCTCTATCATGCATGAGACGTCAATTACAAACATAGAGCTGAAATTAACACTGAGAGCGGCCTTTTCATTCCAAAAAAGAGCCATTCTGAAATCTTAGCCTTCGTTGCATTCGCTTTACAACATCTTCCTCGTTCTTCGTTTCCAACAAACATAGGATATTAGGCTTTTCTTGAGCCACTAGGGCTCTTAGAGTATGAATTGTCAAGAGAGAGCCCAGCCCTTGTTGCTTTTAGTTTTCTTCATAGTAGTGGCAATTTGCTTAACATACTGGTAAAATTTCAGAAAAACTAGCAATTTACTAGTTCATTGAAATGTTCACAAATAATTGACATTGTTGGTAATAAATTTATCACATTAGTAAAAATTCATAAGAGTTGGTAATTGATTACTTAATTGGTATGTTGGTAAATTCTAGATGGTAGTGATAATTTACTTACGACTATGGTAAATTTCAGACCAGCTAATAATTTACTAATTCATTGGAATGTTGGTATGTTACCAACAATGATGGTAATTTGCTTACCACATTGGTAAAATTTCATAAGGATTGGTAATTTATTACATTATTAGAATGTTGCTATGTTCCTGCAAGTGATGGTCATTCAATTATATTATTGATAAAATTTCAAATAAGTGGGTATTTTATTGGAATGTGATCAATTTTCTGATAATGTTGGTAAATTACTATGAGTTTATCCGACAGGCAATTTAATATTTTTACCAACAAGAATGAAAATTTAGCAGCAATTTTGCAATGCTACCGACATGAAAAAATTTCCACCCGACGGGACGGGAGAATTTTTCCCTGCACAAAGCACGGACATCACAGCTTCAGCTGTTACTCTGGAAACAACAATTTAAGAGGATCTCGGATAAAGCACAACTTATTAAAATTTAGAAAACAATGATGCCCAAGTCTCTACTGGGTGAATTGGCGAACGCCAGACCATCAAAGAGAATATATCTAACAGAAAAAAACTCGGAGATCGATCAAAAGGTAACGGGTTCCCGTCTGGTGAGCAGTCATATGGACCATTTATAAGTAATGGTGCAAAACAGCGGGTAAGGCTAACCCTGCATAAGGCTACACGAATAAAATTCAGTCGTGCAGCTTTTCATAGTTCATATCTATAAAGTATGTGATTCAAACGAAAAGACTCCGATGTACTTAGCCTCTCAATCCACTGCAGAATGCTCTTCCGCTGTTGAATTGGACTTGGAGCATCGAAAATTTAAGTTTGCTTAACCTGCCATCTTTGAAAGAATCCCCATGGTTAGCGTGAAATCTGAATGTAGATGATTTTGGCAACAGTTTTCTTGCCAATGCCACCCATCTCATGGGTTCCAGCAATCCATATTTCACTTGTCCAAGCTCCTATCTACCATGATTTCATCCATTTGTCAGTCGATACGAGTATGTTACCAGCAAAAAAGACTTTCCCAACTAATCGAAAACCTTTTGGATGATTGTTTTAGTGAACTCACCTTCTCGCCTAGTGTTTGTAGGAGGTAAATGAAAAGGAATTAAAAGATTGTGTAGATCCAAACCATGTTCTGACAAGACCAAATTTAAAACTGCAAACCTATTTGAAATGAATTTGCTGAATAAGTGAATTCAGTTATAGATGACTAAGCCTCTGTACCGAGGGATAATGAATAAGACCCGTTCCAGGAAAATGTTTGGAATGCAAAGCTCGACGTGGACTTATTCATGAAGAATTTGAATGAAGATCAAACCGTGCTGCTTTTCAGCGTGATTTATGGGGTCTTACTTCAGTGGTTAAAACTCAATTTCTGAGAAGAGGTTTAAATGAAACGCAGTCAATTTTAATGAAAAGACTCCGGACACGAGGCTTAATCACCTGTTCAGCATACTCTGAAGGTCTCAGAGATTAATGAGTTCAGACGGCATAATTACAATTTAAGATCTCTCTGTTATAAAACTTAGAAGCCGGATTTGGCTAAATATGCAGAAAGCCATGTGCCGGCTTGCGATAAAGGATCAATATGAATGATTCGTTGCAGCATCACTGCACCGGGTCAAAGTTGACAACGCACGTCGGTTGACATCTAATGCATTAAGCAAGGTTCATCCGCGGTGTCCTTGATCACTACAAAAAAACTGGAATTTAGCTATGGAAAATTAGTGACGGAACATAATCCGTTGCTAATAGCGACGGAATTAGTGACGAAAAAATAAAAACCGTCGCTAATTTGCGATGAAAAATAATTCGTCGCTATTTGCGATGAAATTAGCGACGGCCAAAAAACTTCATCGCTAATTAGCGATGGAAAAGAAATTCGTCGCAAAATCCGTCGCAAATTAGCAACGACTTTTAATTTCTGTCGCTATTAGCTATGGATTTTCCCACGAATCTTTTTCCGTCGCTAATTAGCCACAAAAAATTATTTCTATCGCTAATTAGCGACAATTAATTCACATTCCATGGCTACTTAGCGACGGACAATTATCTTCGACGCTAAATAGCAACGGAAATGGTATATCGTCGCTAATTAGCCACGGAATGTGAATTAGCCGTCGCTAATTAGCAACGGAATAATTTTCCGTGGCTAATTAACGACGAAATAATATTTTTGTCACTAAAAATTATTTTCGCCGCAAAATAGCAACAGTTAATTCACATTCCGTGGCTATTTAGTGACGGACAATTATCTCCGTCGCTAAATAGCGACGAAATGGTATACCGTCACTAATTAGCCACGAAATGTTAATTAGCTGTCGCTAATTAGCAACGTAATAATTTTTCATGGCTAATTAGCGACGAAATAATATTTCCTTCACTAAAATTTAGCCACGAAAATTAGCCACGGAAAGTGAATTAGTCGTAGTTAATTAGCCACAGAAATAATTTTCCGTGACTAATTAGCGACAATAAATTTTCTGTGGCCAATTAGCGACGGAACAATAAATTTCCATGACTAAGCCTATATTTTTCGCTCACTTTTCCCCCTCCCGAAACTCAAATTTCCCTCTTCCTTCTCTCTTTTGCTAATTTTTCCTCTCGATTGTGCCACTCTCAAACTTTCCCGCTTGAGCACCTCCTCACTCCTCCCGCTCGAGCTCTCTCCTCCCTCTGCTCATTTGTGCTCAAGGTCTCTCTTTCTCTCCTCGCTCCTCCCTCCACAACTGCGAGACAAAACCCTAGATCTGCTAGAAAGTTGGTCTCTTCAGCTGGGGGGAAAGAAAAGAGGCGAAGTAGAAGCAAGAAAACCCTCCTTCCCCCTTTTTCTCCCACACATGAATCTTCGAGATCTCAAAAAATGGAGAGACGCACGCTGAAGAAGCAAGAATGGCGACCAGTGGCATCGTTCTCTTCACGGCCGCTCCATCATCATGGCTTTCTAGTGAAACCCTCATGCGGTGAAAGGTCAGGTGTCGGCATAGCTTCCCGCCTCTCTCTATGTGCCTCCCACGCTTAATTAGAGTAGAGTTTGCCCGCTTTGTCTCTCCGTGCCGCGGTTGCTCTATGCGGGCTTGCCTTCCTCCTCCTCCTTCTTCGCCTTCTTTGTCAACTTCGTCCTCGAATCCCGGCCCTGCTCCCTTCGGTCGCATGAGCAAGAAGCTCTATGTCAGTGGTCAGGTCCTCTTCCTCTTCTTTCTTTGTTCAGCTTCCAAGATGAGTTCTTTTCTTCAATTATATCTTCCCATTCCTCAATTAACTAATGCAAAAATTGTGTATCTGAAATTGCGCCGTCAATTGGTATCATTTACTTAATGATTGACTATTCGGACAGATTTTGATTGAATTTGAGTTGCTATGATTGTATTACAATGTCTGGCTATATTTTGATGTATGTAGTTAGTGGTAAATGCTCCATTTCTCCTCATGTTAGTGCTTCAAATTCCGACTTATTTGGCTTGCCTTTTGTTTAATCGACTAGGTAGAGTATTCTAGATTGAGGTGCTCTGTAATTCTTTTATCAGTGTTAAAGGATATTGACGCACTTTCATGCCATGTTCTTGAAGTGTTAAGTCTTTTCTGAGTTGCTTTCTTTGGCTACTTCGTCATTGAAATCTTGTTGTCCTTCTTTGCAATATACGTCTGATACTTAGTGCGAAAAATGTAGTTCAAATATCACAAGACAACTCATACATGCGCAAGGCCAATTTTGGGTATTTATGCAGGATTGAAATGTACGATGGTTGGTGGTGTCTATAATTGGGGGCTACTGTTATTTCAATAGCCTAAAATGTTGGATTTTAATGCGTTTATAGCCTTTAAGTGTTGGAGACTCCAATGTCTGCTCTGTTGCGCCAAGGTCAATGGAATGTCGCATTTCAGCACCACTTTGTGTGCTGATTGTGATGGTATATAATGTTTGGTAATAGTTATATCCCAATCATGAAAGTATGAGTTTTACCCCATTTGAAAACGAAAATTCTCTCTAGGGCTATTGTAGAGAATCATAAATTGCACGGTTTTTTCCATAGTTATCTTATGCGGCTCATCGTACTTCACAGGGCTTTCTTTTCGTACTACTGAAGAGGGTTTAAGGAATGCTTTCAAGAACTTTGGTCAGCTTGTGGAAGGCAAGGAAATGTTGCTCCTTATTAATCTTTGTCATGGTCATTTTTATTACTTGATTGCTTCATATTTTTCATCTATCTCTACATAGACTTGGGTCCTAAAAATTGTCTTTTGCCATGCAGTTAATCTGGTGATGGATAAGATTGCAAATAAACCTAGAGAATTTGTTTTCCTTCGATATGCTACTGAGGAAGAGGCTCAAAGAGCCATTGAAGGGATGCATGGAAAGGTAATTGCCAAATATCTTTGACACGAAAGAGTATTATTCTATGGATACAAAGGTCCATAAGAAAGTAGATGATCTTAGCTCCGATCTCAAGTCAATGATCAGTTATTACATGTATTCGCAATGTTACTTGTAACTTCGAGGGTTTCTTTTTATTTTTATTTTTTTACTCTTTTTTTGGGGGGAGGGTGTGTTGAGAAGCTATAAAAAAACGAGAGTCCTCTATCTTGTGTTTTGGAATTGACTAGCTGCCCCGCATGACAAAAACAATGAGTTATTCTGAGTTATTTGTGTACTCTTGGAAACCAATGAAATGGTTGATTCAGCTCTTCTCTTTCTAGTGTTCGAATACTTCGAGAAAATTTAATTACATACATCCACAAAAAAAATTGCAATTTGTGGGTTGATTTAATACCAAAATTGTCCATAAATAATATTTTTTTGTAGATTTTGTCGTTAAAAAATTAATCGCAAATTACTCTCAAAATTTGTTCCTAAACAATGATCGTAATAAAAATCAATTTTTTTGGTAAAATGGTGACAAATTACATTGCAAATTACACTCCAAAAAGACAAAAATCAAGGCAAATTTGTCAAGAATTTTGCCACGAATTACAATTAGCTACGCATTTTGCCACAAACGATTATAGAAGAAATTTCCACGGAACTAAGAATGTCCGTCGCTAATTAGCGACGACATACACATTTCCGTCGCAAATTAGCGATGGATTATTTCCGTCCATCACTAATTAGCCACGAAACTCAGAATATTCGTGGCTAATTAGCTACCAAACTAAGAATGTATGTGGATGATTAGCCACAAAACTGAGAATGTCCGTGGCTAATTAGCAATGGAGGATGCCTAGTCATGGCTAATTAGCCACAGAACTAAGAATGTCCGTCGCAAATTAGTCACGGAACTCAGAATATCCGTGGCTAATTAGTTACCGAACTGAGAATGTCTGTAGCTAATTAGCCACGAAACTGAGAATGTCCGTGGCTAATTAGCGACGGCTAGGCATCCAGTCGTGGCTAATTTGCCACGGAATTGAGAATGGTCCGTTGCTAGCGACAGACGATGCCTAGCCGTGGCTAATTTGCGACGGAATTAAGAATGTCCATTGCTAATTAGCCACGGAACTAAGAATATTTATGGCTAATTAGCCACTGAACTAAGAAGGCCCGTCGCTAATTAGCGACGAACTTTGACTCTTTTCGTCACTAATTTGAGCCAAATTAGCGACAAAATTTTAGTGACGAATTTTGCGACGACTTGGTTTTTCGTTGCAAATTGGCGACGACATTTGCCACGAAAATTTAGCATTGATATTAGCGACGGGTGTGTTCCGTGGCAAATTAGCGACGACATATTCAATTTTCCGTAGCTAATTTTAGCGACGCCATATTGGCCACAAGAAAATTTCCGTCGCTAATGTCGTCGCAAAACCGTTTTAACGATGACTTTTTGCAAATTTTCCGTGGCAAAATCTATAGCTAAATTACAGTTTTTTGTAGTGGATGCTTTCATTTATAATTCCTTTCACCAACTAATCGTGGTGATGAAAAACCCTTCTGACCTGTCAAAGTATGGACAGGCCCACAACAACACGATCACGCACTTGTTAAAATTTGTTCCCATTGCATAAAGTCAACTCTTCAAAAAAAGTGCTCGCACAAGGTTCCCAGCTCATAGACTTTGATGATAAAAAAAGTATCGACTCGTTCCAGATCACAAGGATCACTATGTTTTCGGAGGTGTGGTATTTACTCTCTCGGCTAATTCTTGCAGCTAAGCCATTATAGAAGAAAGAAGAGAACTGGCACATAACGCGGAACTGGTCTATGGTAGATCTTCAGACTTAGATGAAGTTTTGCCACACTTGTATTCATGCCAAACTGGATGATTTGGGTCATTGTTAAGATCTGGCTTGACATCAGAAAACGTCAGACCAAGTCCATTTGCAGCTGGAAACATTCTCGAATCCAATTAAGAACTGGTATAGTTTCTTTTCAACTCCTGTGAATCCAATTAACAGCCGTGCTTTACCACGAAAACAAACTGAACATGTGTGTAGATAAAACGTCAACAACAATTAGCAAAATCCTGTGGGAGCTGATTGTAGATGATTTTTGCTAGAGTTGTTTTTCCGACAGGGCCATACTCATCATCTTGTTTACATGATTGTCAACTCCGATCAAGCATTAAGATACTATTGTCAACTCACCGACAGCCTGCTTGGTCACCTTTTTCCAAAACTCTCCTTCATCACTGATATTTATTGGAGGTAGATGTTGAAGGAATTAGAAGATCACATCTAACCAAACCATGCTCCAGAAAAAGCCAATTCAAGATGCCACAATAAACTATTGTGAATTGGTTCTTGCAAGATTTATAATTAATTTGTATATGGATTAATTATATCAAATATTAGTGCAAAAAATGTTGCGATCTCTCTTTCGCAGGAGCCACCTAGAGCTTTCAAAAATATTTTGACAACAAATTCAATTGATTTTACATTTTTTGGAACTATGCTAATCTCAAAATGTTTATTAAATCCTCAACTATGTGAATTATAATATAGTAAAATTAAAAAAATTAAAAAAATTAACAAACTAATGAAAGTCAAATTTATAAAAAAAAAACCATTTTTTTTATTTTTAGGATTTTTTATTTCTAAAAAAAAAGACTTCGGAGTGGGTCAAAGAACCTCAATCCGATATGGCCCTAGTTTTATGGGCTCGGCACTAGAGCCCTATAACAACTCAGCCATAAATCTAGGCCAGTTTTATGTACCCAACCCACCATCTATATCTATTAAGTCCACAACACTTATTTCGATTAAAGCCTCTTGACCTAACCCAGTTAATTGGATTTGACCTCACTCTTATTTATTATCTTATTTATTTCCTTTTTTATATTTCAATTCATTTTGCATTTTTATTTTCTATTTTTGCTCTTCTCCTTCCTCGAGACTACACCAAGACTCTTCCTCTAGGTGAGGGTCACCGGCCAATGGTCAAGGCCCAATGACTTTCCCCGGACATCCGCCACTCTTGTTGACCCTACTCAGCAATGGTCGAAGGTGGCGCCGATGGTGGCGACAAGGATTACAAGTCCTCACTGCCTACTCTCTCTCCTCTCCTTTTTTTTTATTTTTTTTTAAATCTAATTAAGTTTTTGTTTTTAATGTCTTTTGAATTTTAGGTTTTTAATATTTTAAACATTGACTAGACTTTTCAGCGAGTTAAGTTGACTCAAAGTTTTAATAAAATAATCCCAATTCAAATTTCAAACCAAACAAATTACAGTTGACTTTTAAGTGATCCAAAAGAAACTTTTGGCATTATAATGGTACCAAATGCAACTTTTGGCACTTATGATATATTTATCCCAAATTTCAATTATGAATGATAGTGTTGAATTGGATCGAGCTCTCAATGACCAGGCTGAATGGATTGGGTCAAATTCAGCCCGGTTCAATTTTAATCAAATTTAATTAATCTCAATCTTTGCAATTAATCTGAATCTTTGCAATCTTTCATAATAATATAATTTTTTCAGGGTATTAGTCGACAAAACTTAGGTATTAACAAAAATAGCTTGAAATGAATTATCTTGGCATGCCTAGTGCCACAGTGAGTTCTAGAGATATGCCTCTTGCAACCTATGGATAGATCTGGTTTGCACTGAATTACAGTCTTACTCTATTGATTGTTGCTTAGATTCATCATTGACTTTATTATGCTTATGACAATATGACAAATCGAGGTGATGCTGTTATAAGAGCCAAGGATTTATATGGAAACATCAACATCATGTGAGTGGGCAATCTATGAGAGGGGCTTTCTTGATCTTGTGGTAAGATAAATCAAATAACAGTAATGGCTGGACTCAGAAGTTTTGTTGGTTTATTTTCTATCATGTTCTTCCAAATGTTGAGTTTTGGTCTATCAGGATTTACCCGAAATTCTCTACCAACTCCACCGCGAAGGCTTTAAGGCTCTATATGTGGATCTTGAACTTTCTATGGCTCTCATATTTAAATTTTCAATTCATCATACATAGCATCTTGTTTTCTTACTTTTTTGGTTAATCAACCCATAGACAAAACACAAGCAAAATGCGGTGCAAACTGCCCTTTATGCAAACCACCAAATCATTGAAATATCTAGTTGTGTGAATTGAGTCATACATGCTAAGTTTTGAAGCTTCGGGTTTGTTGAATACTTTAATTCAGTGGGTAGACATCCAACTATTCATTTCAAAGTTTACTTGCTGGAAACTTTATGGGATTGTTGATATGTTTAAGTTGCCGGACATATAGCTTTTTTAGGCATTGAAGCTCAAATTTCATGTGATGTAATCTTACAGTTCTAATGCATTTTAGGATAGATTAATTATGGGTCCTCAATGTGTGTTTTGTCGGCTGTTTCCGTCCGTCTCTATCCAATCAAATGAAGCAGGTCCTCTTCAGTCGAACTGCTGGGTCCGATATGTTGCAGGCTAGAATCAAGTCTAAGATTTCTATATTACGCTTTTTGTCTCAGCTTTATTGAATAGTGTAGTCCAGTGTACTTTTCTAGGCACCTGTCGCGGAACCGGTACCAGAAATGGTACCAACCCCAAAGTCATGTCCCGACTCCCATTGATTATCTCTCCATGACAAGCCACGATTCTTTGACAGTCAAACTTTCTTGTAGCCTATGATAGGATCATAGGTTCCATAAACCTTAGACTATACATTTTCTCGAATTATAGCAAGCGCAACATCTTGTCCTAACACAAATGATCAGAAATTTATACTTTTGTTTTCTGGTTTCTTAATAGCTTCTCCTTCGCTAGTTATGACAGTAAGTGTTGGAGTTCAAGGGGCATTTTTACCAGGTAACTGGAATTTTTAGTTTATGTCGTTAGCAGGATGTGAGTCAAGCCACGAACATCCAATTGCTTCTTGGGGCAGCATTGAAATGCGCATCGTTTGCAAATTCGCCCCCAATCTCACTAATCCATGTTATTAAGGCCATTTCTTGGGGCTGAGGGTGGCGTTGGCTTTATTGTGGGCGTGGGGTTTGGTGTTGGGAAAATTATAGATGGGATCTTGTGAGAGTAACGCCCGACCTTCAACGCTTATGGAGAGGAAGGGCTGTTCTATAGTTCACCATTGAACTGTGAAAGCCTATACATGGCTATAGATGCGTAGCCTTTTCCATTCGTTTTTCTATTTTCTTTTCCCATCCTGAAAGGGCCATTGATGTATTAACATTCAAGTTATTTGGCTGTCTAATTACGTATGCTGAAGCTGTTTTTCCCAGACCAGCATTCGATTGATTTACTCATATAACTAGGACACTTCATTTCGAGGTTTAGCATGAAGCGCAGAATGTTCAGGTATTACTACAGCGACCACATGCCAAGTACAATACGTATTACTAATGGACATGATATTGTGCCCCATTTGCCTCCGTACTATTCGTGGTTCCCACAAAGGACTTACGATCACTTCCCTGAAGAGGTAAGGCTTTGATCTTGATGGAATATCAATTAAATTACGGGAAATTGTTGCCGACCGAATTTGATGTTTACTTCACATTTCTTTCAACCTATCTAACCGGTGAAGTCTCATTTATTCCAACAATGTATGTGCTTTTAATTTTTTTAAGCGTATAAGGTATAACCATCTTTTTTCGATTTCTTAGCAAAGCAGGGTAGTCCCTAGTACTCATAACTTTTGAAAAATATTTGGGTAACTCTCGTTCGCAAGAGCAATAATGAGTTTTCTCGTATCGCTTCTAAAGTTTAAGATGTGCGATCATGTATGCTATACTCTCTCTCACACGCACATATGGCTTATAATCTAGTCTAAAGCTCTGTGCAATTACACATATTGTAATTATCGTATGTCTATTAATGCTTATAATTATTGGCGACTAGCTCAGAGACAGCTACGGATAAACATATTGATGTGAGCTAATGGGAAAATGATTTGATTTTACCTAATTCTCTTGTGACTAATCATGATCTTTTCCGTTAGCGTTCACACGTAATAGGAATCTGCCCATTGTTGTAGGTATGGCTATATAATATAGGATTTGGTTGTATGGTTCATAAGGTTGAGAAAGTCTGTGATGGCTCTGGAAAAGATCCATCATGCAGCAGGTAATGGGGTAGTTTCAGTCGTAGCTACTTCTTCAAACAATTTGTTTAAGGATTTGTCATGCTGAACACACCAAGTCATGTGACAGGCCAGCTTGTTCTAGAGAACATCAGTCCTTTCTTACCAGGAATATCTGTGGGCGACAGACGAGAGTGTGCCTTTGCTGTAACGGCCCACTTTTTCCCCCACGCGCAGCCACGCTGGCCCGGCCCACCAACTCTCTTCTTTTTCCTCCCTCCGCACGTGGGCCCAGAGCTTGGCCCAAATCCTTTTCC
The DNA here is from genome assembly GCA_019926035.1 of Melaleuca alternifolia. Classification (NCBI taxonomy): domain Eukaryota; kingdom Viridiplantae; phylum Streptophyta; class Magnoliopsida; order Myrtales; family Myrtaceae; genus Melaleuca; species Melaleuca alternifolia. Next base: position 145,142 of record JAGKPW010000624.1, on the reverse strand, counting down.
TTTTTCCCCTACCCCCACTGTTCATCGTCTTCTTCTCTTCCCTAGTGCGCCGCAAGCTTCCCCTACAAAACCCTAGTAGCAGCCGCTGCCTTCCTTGCCCTCCCTCGACGCCAGTTGACTAGAAAATCGCACGTGGGAGATGGTAGAGCTTCGCCTTGGCCGTGGTGACTCGCCGTTGCCGCCGTGTTGATCATGGAAGCCACCGAGCTTCCCGTTCGAGATCCCCAGTCTCGCCGTCGCCAGATCTCCTCTCCTCGGAACAAACCGAGGCCTTGGCTTGGACCTTGCCGTCGTTGAGACGCCCTAGACGCCGTCCCCATCTCACCCAGCTGCCACGCCTTTGTCTGGCTCTTCCCCCAGCTCGAACGCCAAGCCACCGAACGCCCTCAGCTCGCTCCTTGGCCATGAATGGCCTTGGTTGGCCACGATCAGGCCCTTTTTGGCCCATATCCGGCTCGTCCAGCCGTTCGAACGCTCGGCCCATCGTTGTCAATTTGGACCAAAAGCTTGGAATTATTACGAGTTCACTTCCTAATCCCCGATTAAGGCGGTCCACTGAGTAGATAATTATTGGCTTGTCTGGAATGACACGTCGGGTTGTGATGTGAAGTTTTCGAGGATCAATCGTGCGCTCCAAGCACAAATTGAGTGGATTAATTGACTCACCGTGGATCGTTGCCGTCAATTTGGACCAAAAGCTTGGAATTATTATGAGTTTACCTCCTAATCCCTGATTAGGGAGATTATTAGCTAGAGTCAATAATTATTGGTTTTTCTGAAATGATTTGATTGTCAATCGGGTAATTATGTGCGAATTGGTGACTTTTGGGCTAATTAGGGGCAATTTGGTAATGTTAGCCAATTAGGAGTAAATTCACTAAATTGATTAATTGGAGGGGATTGACAATTTATTGGTATTAGCTAACTTAATTAGTGGCTAGTGTGAATTAAATTAGAAATTTCAAGAGATTGAATATATTTTGCTAATTTTGGTCATTTAGTGCCTAATTAGGGTTTTTTGGGGAAATTTTGTAAAATTAAAAATTTAGGGGCGAAATTGAGAATTATCGGCTGCAATTGAATTTGATAATTGGCTAGATGAGAGTGGATTGATAATTTGCGTAATTAGAAGTTATTGGCTCAAATTTTGATTAATTAGGGGCAAATTATTAATTTTATGTATTTTAGATTACTTTAGTAAAAATTTTGGAAATTGCATGGCCACCAATTAAGGTGATGTCACTCATAGTTTATTGAATGTGAGTTTTTGGATTTGAAATAGGGACTCGGGCGAATCCCTAATTGGCGGGGTCAGCGGTTGATTTTTAGGATTTCGAGGGTTTATTCTAAAAATTGATCATGGTCTTATATTAGTTATTTGATATTATTGACTGTGCAATTGATTGTGGATTGCACATAAATTGTGACTGAAATGTGAGAATTGATTGATTGGGTGTTTGTTATTTGATTGTTCTGATTGTGACTAATTGGTTGTTTAGGGACTGGTGTGGCGCGAGACTAGTGAGTTATCGAGATAAGTGGGCATGAAAGTCCGTCAGGCGAGAGAACTAGATCACCTAAGTAGATAGTGACCCTAAAATGAATGTCCTATGGGAATTAGGTTATAAACTTACTGAGTTATCTCATTCGTTTTCGAACCCCATTTTTACAGGTTCAGATCGTGGAGTTCCTCCTCGAGGGCCGGGTGAGGTCGGAGACACCTACTAATGCTAGATAGATTATTCCTATATTGGTTTTTCATCATTAGTACTTTTGATAGACATGAGAACAAAATTTGTTTCATGATTTTTTATTGAATAAATAATGGGTTCAAACTTATTATGGGTTTGTGTAAACATTGAACCAATTTATTTGATTTGAGATATTTTTCAAATACCACGGACTTTGTTAGGGATTAATTTATTACTTCCGCTGCATTTATTTATTTATTTATTAATGAATTGGTCGGCGATGCCTTCTGGGAATGTCGCTATTTTATCGATCGGTGAAGACTGTCTATAGGGACTATTGCGCGCTCAAGAGTGGGAAGTGATAGCCCTTGTTGAATTGGTATTAGAGCGGAGTTAGAATTTGGAGTGATAAAGTTACGGTACACTTTTCGGGGTAGTAATTAGGATTTGCTTTTCTTGCTTGGGATTTCATGCATTATTGGATAATTGATTGTACTTTTATTGAATATGACATGCATGTCTCGATCATACATGGTATGTGACGTGTATGTTATGAATGTGTTTTATAGTTATAAGACATAGGATTGCATGGTCTTATGTTTAGTCGTGTTGGCATGGTATGAGATGTGTGCAGTAAGGTCGGATGTTTGACCTCATTAGTGTTGGATTTGGTGTCATGATTTTATGTTTAGCCGCATTGGCATGGTATGAGATGTGTACAACAATGCCGGATATTGACCCTATTGGTGTGGGATTGGATATTGCTGCTAGTGAAGGGCATGTTATGAGCATGTATGCGTATCGCACGCTAGGGGTTTGTATGTATATCGCTTGCCTTAATAGTTATCAGTTTATGAGTATGTAGGCATATCTCATGCTAAGGGTTTGCATGTCTATTGCTTGCCTTGGTAGTTATCGGTTTTATGAGTGTGTATGCGTATCACACGTTAGAGGCTTGTATGTGTATTGCTTGCCTCTGTAGTTATCAATTTATGAGCGTATATATGTATTGCACACCACAACCTTGAATGAGTATTGCACGATGTTTGAGACATTGTTGTGTGTCGAATATCATTTATAGCATTGTTGTGTATCATGTGTTGTTTTGAAGCGTTGCAGTGTATCGCACACTGTTTGAGACATTGATGTGTATTGCATGTCATTTATAGCACTGATTTGTATCACGTGCTGTTTTGAGGCGTTGCTATGTATTGCACGCCAAGCATTGTTGTGTATTGCGCGCTGTTTGGAGAGCACTACTGGGTATCGCATATTGGATAGGTGCTACTGTGTGATTGCGTGTCAAGCGTTACCGTGTGATTGCACGCTTTGTTCAAGCATTAATGTGTTATCGCTTTGCTGCCTAAGGCTTGCCGTGTTATCGTTCGCCATTTGAAAGTATTGCTGCGTTATCTCTTTACTAATTGAGGCTTGCCGTGTTATCGTATCACTCACCGTTGGGGCATTGTAGCCAATTAGGCTGCAAGAATGAATGGAAATTAGAGACCGCAGAGGAAAAGAATGACTTTGGGTTGCTTCGGTATGTGAGTTGAGGCTCAAGGGAACCAGAGGATTGAGGACATATTGCAGTCCCTTGAGGACCTCCAGGCAAGTTTGACCAATAGGGCCATTATTGCAACTGTTGCTGCCATTATGACAAATGTTGCTATCGTCGTATCTTGAACATTGTCGCCCTGCTCCCGAAGAAGATATAGCCGATCATGAGCTTAATGAGGAAGCTACCGATGATGATGTGGCCAATCCTATCCCAACTACTGAAGGCAGGAATGATGAGAATGCATTTTCGATAATGAGATGCATCGATGCTGATAAGGTGATTTTGTTCGTGTATCAATTGAAGGATAATGCTAGTCACTAGTGGGAGGCCACTAAGGATAAAGTGTTTCTTGCGGCAGTAGCGCCAACCTGTGGTGCTTTTGTGGAAGCCTTTAACCACGAGTATTTCTCTATTGTTGTAAGAAAAAAATGGCTAAAATTTTGAAGCTCCACCAGAATCAGTTATTTATGGAGGGGTATGAGGCGAATTGTCCAAACATGGTAGAATGATCATGGAGGATCCTATTAATAGGGTTATCAGGTTCTAGGATGGACTGAAGCCCGATATTAAGAGTTAGTTGGCGCTGTTGGGATTGAGTAATTATGACGAGAATATGAGCAAAGCCCATATGGTTGAAAGGGACATAGCAAAGATAACCGTCACCTTTGATATTGCAGTTCGCCACAAGTAGGGAAAACCGCCGATAGGGAAAGAGGTTTATGTCTGGAAATTGGTACCATCAGCCCCCAAGTAGAAGAGGTGTCAGTGGGAGGCCAAAGCTCCACTCAAACAATAGGTGCCACCATTGTGGAAGGTACCATGGACCAGGTGTCTATCCTCGCCTGTTGCAGTTATGGTCAATAAGGCCACCCGCTAATAGATTGCTCGTACCGTCCAATCGAGACCCAACTGTTACTGCGCGCATGCCAGCCGGTGAGGAAGGGGTTACAGGGCAACATGGAATGACCCCTGCTCAAGGGAGTATGTATGTTGTGGCTCGAGCTGAAGTTCAGAATTCAGGAGGAGTTATCACGGTTGAGTTAGTATTAGGACCGTTGAATACGGTGCTTAGGGTCTTGACCCCTATGAAAGATAATGTGCTATTGGCCATGTAGTGTAAGGGGTGCAAAATGATGATTAGTGGGGAGAAAGAGCTTATTGGTTTGGTTGTGCTAGCTATGTTTGATTTTGATGTGATTATTGGTATGGACTGGCCGAGATAAAAGATCACAGTGGACTGGTCGAAATAAAAGATCACGGTGAATTATTTCAAGGAGGTTGTACAGTTCCAACTGTTGGGTCGTTCAAATTATGAATTTGTAGGGGAATCAAGGAGGACCTTTCATGCCTTTGATTTCATCCCTAGAAACAAAGTAATTGCTCGAGGAAGGTTGCTAGAGCACCTTGGCAACAGTAGTAGATTGGTCAATTGAGGAACCGACTTTTGGAAGAGTTCGCCGTAGTGTGAGAATTTGCAGATGTGTTTCCGAAGAAATTTCCAAAATTGTCCCTGGAAAGAGAAATTGAGCTTGATATCAAGCTAATCCTTGGTGCGAAACCTATCTCCAAGCCTTTTAACAAGATCTCACTATCGGAGCGGAAAGAATTGAAGGTGTATGAGCAACACTTGAGGATAGTGTTGACGACTTTTCGAGAACACGCATTGTATGCAAGGTTCAGTAAGTGCGAATTCTAACTAAGCCGTGTGGCTTTCTTGGGTCACGTAAACTCAGGTGAAGGATCTCTGTGGACCTTACTAAGATAAAAATGGCCATGGAATGGCCAAGACCCACAACAATGACTAATATTCAAAGTTCTTGGATATGGCTGGCCATTACTGTTGTAGCTTAGAAATATTTTCCAGCATATAACGACACCACTAATGAAACTATTGAATGAAGATGTGCAAATTGAGTGAGTCGATGAAGGTAAGAAAAATCAAGAGCTAAAATAGGTTAACTAACGCTCCAGTATTAATAATTTTGTCAAGTCCTGATAGGCGTGAGGTTTACAGTGAAGCATATTACAGAGGACTAAGGTAGGTCTTGATGCAATATGATTAAATCATGGTCTATGCGTGTGGATAATTGAAACCTTATGGGCATATGACATGACACATGACTTAAAGTTGGCTACGATCCTCTACACGTGAAAACTTAAAAGCACTAATTACGTAGGACGGAGTCCGCAATCTTTACCGAGCACACGTGATGGTGATGTAGTGACCTATTCTAAATGGAATAAGAGATTATGATTTCAGTTTCCAGGTGAGTCACCTTGAGTGTTTAATGGCCACCTTGCGAGTGCAGCCACAAATCCAGTCAAGGAATAAGTCCTTACAACCACTTGACCTGACCTTTCAGAAGATTATTCAGATGAGTAAGGGTCAGAGGAAACCAGACTTCTAAATTTCCCAGGATGGGATAATGAAGTTCAGAGGAAGACTGTGTGTGCTTGATGATGCTGCACGAGTTATTGGCTGAAGCACACAGGAGCAATTACATCATCCGTCCAGGGAGCACTAAGCTGTATCAGAATCTGAGGTCACATTATTGGTGGATTGACATGAAGGTTGATATGGCAAAACACGTGGCTAAGTGCCTGATGTGCCAGCATGTGAATGGAAGTGGGAGCACTTCATGATAGATTTCGTGATAAATTTACCTAGGAGTCAACGAGATCACGACGCGATTTGGGTCATATTGGATAGACTGGTCAAATTTGCACACTTTAATGCGGTACGTAAGAATTTCGTCCTGGATCGATTGGCTGAGCTATATGTTCGAAAGATAGTCAGACTCCACTAAGTGTAGTGATGATCACATCTGCCGCCATCTAAAAAAACTTATAGACCGCCTTGGGGATGAAATTGCAGTAGTACTACTGCCTACCATCCACAGACAGATGGTCAATCTGAGAGGACTATTCAAACTCTTGAGAACATGTTGCGAGCGTGTGTCTTAGATTTCAAGGGATGTTGGGAAGATCATCTTATTTGGTGGAGTTTGCTCCTAATAACAGCTTCTAGCAAGGCTTAGTAATGACCCTTTCAAAGCATTATATGGCCGTGCATGTGGAGCTTCAGTTTGTTGGGATGAGGTAGGAAAGCGAAAAGTTAAAGGTCTAGAGTTGGTACAACAGTCAGTCGAAGCTGTCAAGATCATCAGGGGGTACAATGAAGACAGCGTAGAGCCGTTAAAAGAGCTACGCAGACAAGAAACATAGGCCTTTGGAGTTCTAAGAGGGTGACCATGTGTTCTTGAAGGTGTCGCCTAAAAGAAGGATGTCTTGTTTTGGGCAAGAAGAGAAAGTTGAGTCCAAAAAATGTGGGACCATTTGAAATCTTGGAGAGGATTGGTGCCGCAACCTATTATCTAGCACTGCCGCCGAATTTGGCTCAGATTCACAATGTCTTCTAAGTGTCAATGTCGAGGAAGTATGAACCTGAACCATCACATGTACTGAGTTTTGAGGAAATCGAGGTAGACGACAAGGTGTCGTATGTAGGAAGATCGATCAGGATTGAAGATCGCAGAGAACAATGCTTGAGGAATAAAGTAATTCCCCTAATCAAGGTGGTTTGGCAATACCATGATATTGAAGGCGCGACTTGGGAAAGTGAAGAAGTCATGAAGAGCCAATATCCTTACTTGTTTGAGGGAACTAGTAATGTAAATTTCGAGGACGAAATTTCTTAAGAGCGGAGAATTGTAATAGCTCACTTTTTCCCCCATGTGCACAACCATGCTGGCCTGGCCAACTAGCTCTCTTCTTTTTCTTCCTTCCACGCGTGGGCCTAGAGCCCAGCCCAACTCCTTTCCCTTTCTCTTTTCTTTTTCCCCTCCCCTTATGGTTCATTGTCTTCTTCTCTTCCCTGGTGCGACGCAAACTTCCCATGCAAAACCCTTATCAATAGCCGTTGCCTTCCTCCCCCTCCCTCGATGCCAGTTGACCAAATAATCGCACATGGAAAATGGTGGAGCTTTGCCTTGGCTGTGGTGACTTGTCGTTGTCACCGTGTTGATCGTGGAAGCCATCGAGCTTCCCGTTCGAAATCCTCAATCTTGCCGTCATCGGATCTTCTCTCCTTGGAACAAACCGAGGCCTCGGCTTGGACCTTGCCATCACCGAGACTCCCCAGACGCCGTCCCTAGCTCACCTAGCCGCCACGCCGTCGTCTGGCTCTTATCCTAGCTTGAACGCCCAGCCATTGAATGCCCTCAGCTCACTCCTTGGCCATAAATGGCCTTGGTTGTCCACGGTTAGGCCCTATTTGGCCTATATTCGGCCTGTCCAGATGCCTAGCCCTCTTGTCTAACGATCCGGACAGCCCATCGAAGCTAGACTAGTTTGCTAGAGGGCTCGCTGGAATCCTCACCGTCAACGTCGTCGGAATTCACCAAAATCTTGCCAAAGTACACTGGATTTCACTGGAAAAAGTATCACCGCCATCGCGTCGTGCCGGGTTGTGTTGTGAAGTTTTTGGGGATCAATTGTGTGTTCCAAGCACAAATTGAGTGGATTAATTGACTCGTCGCAGACCGTTGCCATCAATTTGGACCAAAAGCTTGGAATTATTATGAGTTTACCTCCTAATCCTTGATTAGGCAGTTATTCGCCCAATGATTTGATTGTCAATCGGGTAATTAGGTGCGGATTGGTGACTTTTGGGTGAATTAAGGGCGATTTGGTAATTTCGGCCAATTAGTGGTAAATTGGCTAAGTTGATTAATTGGAAGGCAGATTGACAATTTATTGGTATTAGATACCTTAATTAGTGGCTACTAAGAATTAAATAAGAAATTTCAATAGATTGAAGATATTTTGCTAATTTTGGCCATTTTAGGCCTAATTAGGGTTTTTAGGGGCAAATTTGTAAAATTGAAAATTTAGGTGCGAAATTGAGAATTATTGGCTGCAATTGAATTTGATAATTGGCTAGGTAAGAACGGATTAATAATTTGCAGAGTTAGAAATTATTGGCTCAGATTTTGCGTAATTAGGGGCAGTTATTAATTTTATGTATTTTATATTACTTTAGTAAAAAATTTGGAAATTGTGTGGTTGGCCAAATAGGTGATGGCGCTCGTAATTTATCGAATAGGAGATTAATAATTTGCACAATTAGAAGTTATTGGCTAAGATTTTGCTTAATTAGGGGCAATTATTAATTTTATGTATTTTAGATTACTTTAGTAAAAAATTTGGAAATTGTGTGGTTGGCCAAATAGGTGATGGCGCTTATAAATTATCGAATATGAGATTTTGGATTTGAAATAGGGATCCGGGAAAATCCCCAGTTGGTGAGGTTAGGCAGTTGATTTTTAGGATTTTGGGGGTTTATTCTAGAAATTGATTTTGCTCTTATATTAATTATTTAGTATTATTGATTGTGGATTGAATGTGGGTTGGTGATGGATTGAGCCTTGTTTGTGAATTGATTGTTGGATGTGTATGATTGATTGATTGCGTGTTTTTTATTTGATTGTTCTGATTGTGACTAATTGGTTTTTTTAGGACTGATGTGGCGTAGACTAGTAAGTTAACAAAATAAGCCGGCCTGGAAGTCCGTGAGGTGTGGGAACTAGATCACCTAAGTGGATAGGGACCCTAGAGTGAGTTCTCTCCTAGTTGGGAATTAGGTTGTAAACTTACTGAGTTATTTCATTCGTTGTTGAATCCCATACATGCTCAAATCGTGGAGTTCCTCCTCGAGCGCCGGGTGAGGTCAGAGACGCCCACTGATGCTAGCTAGATGATTCATATATTGGTTTTTGATCAATAGTACTTTTGATAAACATGAGAATAAAGTTTACTTCATGATATTTTATCGAATAAATATTGGGTTCGGACTTATTATGGGTTTATGTAAATGTTGAATCAATTTATTTGATTTGAGGTATTTTTTAGATACCCCAGGCTTTGTTAGGGATTAATTTATTACTTCCGCCGCATTTATTTAATTATTTAATTATTTATTAATGAATTGGTCGTCAACACCTCCTAGGAATGTTGTTATTTTGTTGACCGTTGAAGACTGTCTACGAGGATCGTTGCGCGCTCGGGAGTGGGGCATGACAGTCCCTTTGAATTAGAGCCGACTCCCGACTGCGTGTAGGGCCACAGCGAGGACACTATGCTCCTAACGGGTGAAGAGTGTGATGGCCCAGGCGACAGTGCACGAGGAGGAGGGATAACGGTGCATTTGCGCCTCGATCCCCGGACGTGCCCAGGGAGAGGCATGTCTCTTGTTCCACATCGCCTAGGGAGAGAGATCTAGGTTGCCTTATAAGGCAATGGGCCCTTTAACTGTACATATGTGTTTTTTTTTTAGGTAGTATGGGCTGCCTTGAAAAGAAAAAAATCGTGAAAACTTAGTGTCCAAAACGGACAATATGTGTACCGTGGAGACCCATAGTGTTGCAATTGCATATTAGTAATTGGTAATAGCATTGCGGACCATTTAGTCTACTATAGTGTGGGATTAATGGCTGAGACATGAAGATTGTGCAAAATCGTCATAGATGCATGATTCAAGGAATTTGGTGGTGAAGATGTCCAACGAAACCTTATGCTTTCTTGGAATCCTGCTTCTGCATTGAGGCTACATTTAGACTCTGATGCCAAGAGCAACTTGGGTCAGCACCTGGTTTCTTCTTCAACAAGATGAGGTTCACGTCTGGAGCTGGCATAGAAGGAATCAGAAAATGGTCCATATGCTGCCCATGAGTCCTGAGAGTCTTGAAAACATATGGGAAGATACTCTTGTTGAGTACTAGAAGATGAGGATAGAAATCTACTAGATGTTTAAGTTGATAAATATCCATAGCTTCCTGGATAGATTCTCTTAGAAAGATAAAATCCCATGAAACATTTTCTGAATGTGAGGGCCATGCTTTAGGATGTATGGCTTGGTTTGCTTGTCAGAGGATTCGCTGAAATTCCTTGTAGGCTTGGGGATCTGATGAGACACATCTTGAAAATGTTTTGTACACGTTATGCTTTTGCAGATGGGACTGAGGTTTATATGAGCTTGTGCCGACAGGTGATGGATGCTTGGAATGATTTTCGGAGGGAAGAATAAATGTCCACGATCTATGAAAAATGATGATAGTATGTCTTATAGGTTCTGGACAAACATTTCGATTTTCATTTTGGAAAAGTGACCGCCACGCACCAAGAGGTAAGAACCAGGTGAGAAGTGTAAACAAATATTTAAACCTATGGCGACGGTGATCCTGCGTTCGAAGGGTTTGAACAAGGGTATAAAGTATTTGTTCAGTAGGAAACTGGATGGCTATGGTATATGAATTGAACAAATACCAGAATAACCATTTTAATTCCTCTAGAAATTCTTCATTTAGATTCCAAGTGAGAGGATGAATGAATGGATATTCCTGATGGAGTCCACTAGGTTTCAGAAGCAAACCTCTATAATTGGCAAATATGATGTATTCACAAGACTGTAGAAAATCTAGAAGGCTTTCTGATAACCTATTTTCTTGGATGGCAATTTGAATTTCAGGAGTAGTCAAGATTGGGCTAATTCATCGAAATGTTTTGAGTTCTGTATGTGTTTGACCGGAGATTTTTCTTCACATACATGTTAATCTCTATGGGAGCTTTGGGTCTGGAAAGAAAATCTGTAAGAACATTTTTCTTTCCTGCAATGTGTTTGGTTTCAAAAGAATATTTCGAAAACCATTCTGCCCACCTCAAGAGTTATGGATGTGGGACTTGCTTCTGTTTGAATTTTAACATTTGAGGAAAATAAGCCATGTCCAATTCAACTAAGAAATGATGGCCAATAAGATGGAACTCGAATTTCTTAATTCCATACTTAACTGACAAAATTTCTTTGAATGTGGAGTGATAATGAAGTTCAGATTAAGAGAAATTACCACTCTTGTAAGCATAGATTTGTCGCTTACCATCAGTTTCTTCAAGGAGAATTGCTGCCCAATATTCATCACTGACATCTGTTTGAAAAATTCTCTTTCCCGAAGAAGGGATTTGGAGAGGAGGAAGGTCTTGCATAAGCTCTTTGAGCTTTGCAAGTGCTTCAGTTTGTTCCTTACTCCAAGGAGGAGCATCTTTTTTCAGCATTTTCTGCAGAGAAATTAGGAACTTGGCAATGTTGGGAACAAAATCTCGAAGATAATTAATTATTCCGAAAAATGTTTGAATTTGCTTCACACTGAGTCCTTTTCTGGGAACTTAAGCAATTCCTTTGCAATGTGTGGAATGGGCTGATACATCCCTTGGTCTAGTTGCATGCCAAGAAATTCAATTTTTGTCTGAGCAATGACCATTTTTTTAGAAAGCATAATACCATGCTTTTGAACAATTTGCACAAACTTTTGAAGGTTTTCACCATGGGATTGCTCATCAGGATTGTAGAGCAAAATGTCGTCAATGTAGATAGCAGCGCTATCCATAATTGGACTGAAAATTTGACACATGATTTTCTGAAAAAGAGATGGAGCTGTTTTTAGGCCAAAATGAATAACTTTCCACTAATAATGCTGGTTTGGGATACAGAATCCAGTTTTGGATCTGTCATCAGGATGGATGCCAAGTTGTTAGAAACCTGCTTTGAGGTCAAATTTGGAATAGATTTTGGCTCTAGTCAGGCTAGAAAAGATGAAGTTTTTAGAAGGCAAAAAGAATTTATCATCTTTGAGGAAAATGTTGAGGGGTTGGTAATTAATTACCAGAAAGCTTCACATATCCAAAACTTGCACGCTTGTTTACATAAAAGGCTTCACAAGCCCACTGAGAATCAGAAGGCTCAATGAGTCCTTGTTGTAGAAGTTCAAGACATTCCTTTTGGGTAAGAGCGATATGATCAGGATTCATCCCCGAATGACTGACTTTTGTTGGGTTGATATCCTCATTTTTCTTGAATGGAAGACGAACAAAGAACTGAGAATTTTGCCACAGAGGATGTTGGCATTTCTAGAGGAATTCGGAGGGGTTGTTCGCACAAGAGTTCAAAAGATTTTGCATGATGGGATCAAGTATGTTTATTTGAATGGAAAAGAACCTTTGGATGCTTGTGAATTCTTGGAAGGTATCTTTAAATTTGAAACATTTACCACTAATGCTTCTGAGTTTGGGAAGTTGGGATAAAATATTTCAACTTATGATAAGGTCTTTATTTGGAGCAGGACATCCAAGAATTTTTGTGGCGATAGAACACCAGGGAAAAAACTAGATGGATATGGGTTTTGAACGAATACTGGTTAAAAAAGTGTCTCCAGACGCTGAAGTGAAATATCGAACATAAGGTGTCCAATATTCATCTAGAAGAATTTTTGGGTCTAGGAGAGAAGCATGAGCGCTAGTATCAATCATGACTATCACAGAAATTGGTTCGAAATATTTAGATAGGAGGATTTTGATGAGAAAATATGGGAGGAGATGACATGAATCTTGAGCTAAGATTTAAGGAGTAAAGTGGAAAAAGTCTTGCTCACCTTCACTGTCGCTAGATGAATAATAATATGGAATAAGACAAAGGGTCTCATCTGAGGGGTTTTCATCAACAGAGAATATTGATTCAAGGTCATCATCCTGGAAAGAAACACCGGTTTGTTGTTCAACTTGCTGGACGATGTTGATGTTTTGGACAAGTTTTGCGAAATGTCCCTTTTTGTTGCAAATGAAGCAACGTTTGGATTTTTTCTGTCCAGAAGATCCGGAATGAGAGCTTTTACGTCGTCTTCTTCGGAGGAATCTCCTTTTGTTGAAACGTTGAAGCTGAAACTTATCATCATGAAGACGATATTTCTTGAAGTGCCTTTTCTTCTTAGGCAATCGGCAGTCATGACAGTCGCAATCTTTTCCACCAATGCACTTGATCTTCAAATAATTCTTGGAGCAGACTTTATTTAAATGATGACTTTCCCGGAGGAGTTCTAGGAAAGCATTCTTTCTAGAACACAAGTCATTAAGGCTCATGTGGATTTCTTGCTGGAGTTGGCCAATACTGACTTCTGTAATCTTGGTCTTTTTGTTGAGAAAAGACTTCTCAACCAATTGGTTAAGCTCTTTTGGTATAATGTTCAAGAAAACTTGCTTCAAATTTGGATCTCCTCCTAAAGCATAAAAGAGCTTAAGCATTTCTTAGAAATAGCGATTCAAGTCTTTTCGCCAGAGAGAACAACATTTTCTTTTAAAGAATTCTCGCCGTTGGAGTTCTAGAATATCCGCAGAGTTTCCGCAGAAGAACAAATGGATGGCATAGATGATGTCTTTGAAATTTGTTGACACCAGGAATTTGACTTGGTCTGCCTCAGGAATTGTTTGCCACCAGCTTTTGAGGCTTCCGGTGAATTTGGAAACAAATTCCAGGAGAATGTCATAATTGATGTCCCTGGTGAACTTCTGAGTAATAAGTCATGCATGAAACTCTTGAAGTCTATCAAGCCATTTGACATATGGAATGTCATCAAGAGTGAAAAACTTTGATCAAGAACTGACAGAAGATGAGGAGATTGGATTATCAGGATACACAACTTCAGGTTCTGAAGAGGTTTCTTCATGCATAGATTTAGGAGGATCAGCCATGAGAAGAGGAGCAAAGCTAGAATGGTTGGTGGCTAACTCCAGCAAGAAATTCACATGAGCCTTGATGACCTGTGTTCCAAAAAGAATGCTTTCCAGGAATTCCTCCAAGAAAGCGGTCACTTAAATAAAGTCTGCTCCAAGAATTATTTGAAGATCAAGTGCCTTGGTGGAAAAGATTGTGACTGCCATGACTACCGATTGCCTAAGAAGAAAAGGCACTTCAAAAAATATCGTCTTTATGATGATAAGTTCCAGTTTCGATGTTTCGACAAAAGGAGATTCCTCCGAAGAAGACGACGCAGAAGTTTTCATCCTGGAGCTTCTAGACAGAAAAAATCCAAACGTTGCTTCATTTGCAACAAAAATGGACATTTTGCCAAAACTTGTCCACAGGCGAAACGAAACAACATCAACATCGTCCAGCAAGTTGAACAACAAACTGGTGTTTCTCTCCAGAATGATGACCTTGAATCACTATTCTATGTTGATGAAAACCCTTCAGATGAGACCCTTTGTCTTATCCCATATTATCCTTCATCCAGTGACAGTGAAGATGAGCAAGACTTTTTCCAGTTCACTCCTCAAATCTTAGCTCAAGATTTCTGTCATCTTCCCCCATATTTCCCCGTCAAAATCCTCCTGTCTAAATATTCCAAACAAATTTCTGTGATAGCCATGATTGACACTGGAGCTCATGCTTCTCTCCTAGACCCGAAAATCCTTCCAGATGAATATTGGACACCTTATGTTCAATATTTCACTTCAGCATCTGGAGACACTTTTTCAGCCAGTGTTCGTTCAAAACCCATCTCCATTCAGTTCACATTACATATGAACTTATATGTAAATTGCTTATAGCTTGAAGTACCTCTTATTTGATTAGGCAAACGAATTTCACTAAATAAATGGATTACGTTAGTTGAAACAAAAAGGATTATGAGAAATATATATAGTTATTCTTTTATGCGTCCTCTGTTGTTTTGCTGGTATCTTCATTTGCTTTAATTCGAAACATGATAACTGGTTGAATCAGATGACTAGGTGAAATATTGCTGTTGAATATAAACCAACAAGTTACATAATTTTTAAAGTGCCTGAGGCCAAGCGCTCCCCTCTTAAGCAATGAGGTGGCGTAATATTCCACGGAGAGATCTTTTCATGTTACTGTGGCACAGCAACGTGAGTTGGGCGCTCTCTGTTATGGGCCTCCATGCCCACTCTACTGCTCTAGCTGTTTCAATCAGAGCGCGGGGTTTGCCCTACATTATTCTTCCCCTTCTCCTTCTCCTTCTCCTTCTCCTCTCTCTCTCTCTCTCTCTCTCTCTCTCTCTCTCTCTCTCTCTCTCTCTCCATACATATATATATATATATTCTTTTCTTTTCTTTTGCAGAAAGATGGTCTGATAATCATCCCAAAAGAAAACGTCCTGCAGTGCTCTCCATGTCTTTGGCACATGGTCCAAAGATTCTGTCAGTGTTCTTGTATGACTTGATTGCTGCATATCCTTTAACATGAGATTACTCTCAAGGACTTCTCTGTTCAAGGTTGACCTTGTTCCTCCAGTCTCTTCATTATTTTAGCACGCTTCTATCTCGTTACTCAAACACAATACTAACATATGCTCTTTTTGTTGAATGGTCTTGCGGATCGGCAATTACAGTGGAAAATGAAGGTAATATGCATGTCACATTTCCACTTCATCTGGAGACACTTTTTCAGCCAGTGTTCGTTCAAAACCCATCTCCATTCAGTTTTTTCCTCGGTATTCTATCACCACAAAGATCCTTGGATGTCCAGCTCCAAATAAAGACCTTATCATAGGTTGGGATATTTTATCCCAACTTCCTAAACTCAGAATCATTAGTGGTAAAGGTCTCAAGTTCAAAGATACCTTCCAAGAATTCACAAGCATCCAAAGGTTTTTTTCCATTCAAATGAGCATACTTGATCCCATCATGCAAAATCTCTTGTGCGAACAACCACTCCGAATTCCTCCAGAAATGCCAACACCCTCTGTGGCAAAATTATCAGTTCTTTGTCCGTCTTCCATTCAAGAAAAATGAGGATATCAACCTGACAAAAGCCACTCATTCGGGTCATCTTGCTCTTGCCCAAAAGGAATGTCTTGAACTTTTACAGCAATGACTCATTGAGCCTTCTGATTCTCAGTGGGCTTGTGAAGCCTTTTTATGTAAACAAATGTGCAGAGCAAACACGAGGAAAATTGCGTATGGTAATTAATTACCAACCCCTCAACATTTTCCTCAAAGATGACAAATTCCCCTTGCCTTCTAAAAACTCTCTCTTTTCTAGCCTGATCAAAGCCAAAATCTATTCCAAATTTGACCTCAAAGCAGGTTTTTGGCAACTTGGCATCCATCCTGATGACAAATCCAAAACTGGATTCTGTATTCCAAACCAGCATTACCAGTGGAAAGTCCTCCCTTTTGGCCTAAAAGCAACTCCATCCCTTTTTCAAAAAACTATGTGTCAAATCTTCAGTCCAATTATGGATAGCGCTGCTATCTACGTAGACGACATTTTGCTCTACAACCCTGATGAGCAATCACATGGTGAACTCCTCCAGAAGTTTGTGCAAATTGTTCTAAAGCATGGTATTATGCTTTCCCACAAGAAAATGGTCATTGCTCAGACAAAAATTGAATTTATTGGCATGCAACTAGACCAAGGAACGTATCAGCCCAGTCCACACATTGCTAAAGAATTGCTCAAGTTCCCAAAAAAGGAACTCAGTGTGAAGCAGATTCAAATATTTCTTGGAATAATTAATTATCTTCGAGATTTTGTTCCTAACATTGCCAAGTTCCTAATTCCTCTGCAGAAAATGCTAAAAAAAGATGCTCCTCCTTGGAGTAAAGAACAAACGGAAGCAGTCGCAAAGCTTAACGAGCTTATGCAAGACCTTCCTCCTCTCCAAATCCCTTTCTCGGGAAAGAGAATTCTTCAAACAGATGCCAGTGATGAATATTGGGCAGCAATCCTCTTTGAAGAAATCGATGGTAAGCGACAAATCTGTGCTTACAAGAGTGGTAAGTTCTCCCCATCTGAACTTCATTATCACTCCACATTCAAAGAAATATTGGCAGTTTAAGTATGGAATCAAGAAATTCGAATTCCATCTTATTGGCCATCATTTCTTAGTTGAATTGGACATGGCATCTTTTCCTCAAATGTTAAAATTCAAACAGAAGCAAGTCCCACATCCACAACTCTTGAGATGGGCAGAATGGTTTTCGAAATACTCATTTGAAACCAAACACATTGCAGGAAAGAAAAATGTTCTTGCAGATTTTCTTTCCAGACCTAAAGCCCCCATAGAGATCAACATGTATGTGAAGAAAAATCCCCGATCAGACACATACAGAACCCAAAACATGCTGATGAATTGGCCCAATCTTGACTACCCTCCTGAAATTCAAGATGCCATCCAAGAAAATAGGTTATCAAAAAGCCTTCCAAGTTTCCTTCACTCCTGTGAATACAGTATATTTGCCAATTATGGAGGTTTGCTTTTGAAACCTAGTGGACTCCATCATGAATATCCGTTCATTCATCCTTTCACTTGGAATCCAAATGAAGAATTTCCAGAGGAATTAAAATGGTTATTATGGTATTTTTTCAATTCATACACCATAGCCATCCAGTTTCCTACTGAACAAATACTCCATACTCTGGTTCAAACCCTTCGAGCACAGGATCATCGTCGTCATAGGTTTAAGCACCTATTCACACTTCTCACCTGGTTTTTACCTCTTGGTGCGTGGCGTATACTTTTTCAAAATCAAAATCGAAATGTTCGCCCAGAGCTTAAAAGACATATTGTCATCTTTTTTATAGACCGTGGACATTCATTCATCCTTCTGGAAACCATTCCAACCATCCATCACCCGTAGGTACAAGCTCATTCAAAGCGCAGTATCATTTGCAAAAGCATAGTATGTACAGAACATTTCCGAGATGTATCTCATCAGACCCCCAGTCCTATAAGGAACTTCAGCAAATTCTCTGTCAAGCAAACCAAACCATACCTCCTGAAGCATGGCCCTCTCATTCAGAAAATGTTTCATGGGATTTTTTCTCTCCAAAAATATCCATCCAGGAAGCCGTGAACATTTATCGACTTGAACATCCAGAAGAATTTACATCTTCATCCAGTACTCTACAGGATTATCTTTCGACATATTTTCAAGATTCTCAGGACCCATGGGAAGCATATGGAAATGGACCATTTTCCGATCCTTTCTATGCCAGCTTTAGACGTGAACCTCATCTTGTTGAAGAAGAAATTGAAGCCCTTGTTTGAGATTTTAAAAGACAGAAAGATGGCCCAATATCTTTCTATGGAAAAACTTTGACGTAAATTAATTAAGCTGATCTTTCTCTCTCTCAGATCAGCAAAGATTTGCAAATTCTAGAAACGACAAATTCTCTTGAAGACCTTGAAGATCCACCGCAAGATTCACCGGCATATCTCTCTTATTGGGAACATATCTTGAGCATGGCTACTGTTGACCATGATCCAGAAATGACAAGACAAGAAGAATCGGGAGACTCTGCCGATAATTCAGAAGATAACACTGAGGAATTAATTCATCGACGGAATGATCCAGACTAGTGTCTTCGGTGGAAGAGAAGTTCCTCTCGCATGAAATCCAAAAACTCTCATGGCTTTCTAAATTCTCTCCTTTTTTCTTCCTAGCCTGGTAAAAGCCTCTAGGAACAGCAGCTTCTTTCAGTACTGAGCACAAGGTTATTCGATTCTATATTGTGCGCATTCCCTAAAAGGCGGTCCCTTGAGGCTAAAGCGTGGTGGCTCGCCGTGTGGGATAGCATACCTGGGAATGGAGTTGGCCAATACTGACATCTGTAATCTTGGTTTTTTTTGTTGAGAAGAGATTTCTCAATCAATTGGTTAAGCCCTTTTGGTATGGAGTTCAAGAAGACTTGCTTCAAATTTGGATCTCCTCCTAAAGCATAAAAGAGCTTAAGCATTTCTTGAAAATGGCAAAGAAGTGCATGGTGTCTTCATCCGAAGAAGTGCCTTAGTCCAAAGAGTCAAAAATTCATGTACTTGTTCCATAAATAGTGCGGTACGTGTCCATGTTATGGCTACGTGAAATGTTGTCTTCGTCAGAGGCTTGAAGTCAAGTAGGTAGAGTCAGAAAGTGAGTAATCAACTCACCTTAATTGTAATGTGTCGTGAAGTGGTGTATCTTTGCCTATAAATAGGCATGTAATG
The DNA here is from genome assembly GCA_019926035.1 of Melaleuca alternifolia. NCBI lineage: Eukaryota > Viridiplantae > Streptophyta > Magnoliopsida > Myrtales > Myrtaceae > Melaleuca > Melaleuca alternifolia. The sequence goes on along the minus strand of JAGKPW010000624.1, from coordinate 126,060 downwards.
TGATTGGAGGAATAAGAGTTTCCGAAGAGAAGTTCCTCTCGGATGAAATCCAAAAACTCTCATGGCTTTCTAAATTCTCTCCTTTCTTCTTCCTAGCCTAGTAAAAGCCTCTAGGAACAGTAGCTTCTTTCAGTACTGAGCACAAGGTTATTCGATTCTGTATTGTGCGCATTCCCTAAAAGGCGGTCCCTTGAGCCTAGAGCGTGGTGGCTCGCCGTGTGGGATAGCATACCTGGGAATTGAGTGATGGTATCAGAGCGGTTGCCTTGTGCGAAGTATGTGATTGATTCGTGCACCTAGCAGGTGTTCCTAGTTGGAACTATCCAGTGCGAAGAAGAAGAAAAATTTTCCCAGTATGAGCGATTCTCCAGTTGTCTTTAATGCCCCCGTTTCCCTTACTCTATCACCATCCTCTTCTTCCGAGTTTCGAATTACCAATGCTTCCAAAATTGATTTCCTTTATGAAGTTACCCACACGGAGGAAACAAAAATTTCTGAAACAAAAATTTCTGAATCTCATCTTCCTCTTATGAACCCTTATTCAGCCTTCGCCAAACCATCCACCTCATTTTCCCCTATCCGTTCTATTAAACAACTCATCCGCCATCCACCTCCCCAAGTTAATGAGTATATCCAGTCCTCAAAATTTGACCAACACCCAAGACCTATTACTGAGCAAGAATATTTTGTTACCCTTCAAATTCCCCCCGAGTTTCCACGTCAGTGGATTCAACAAGGCTATACCCACATCCATTATGGTGCAATTCATCTGGCTCTTACTTTCCATGGACGAAAAAGTCTTCCTGTAGTTGCTCATATGGCTCTTTTGGATACACGGTTCTTAGAATACCAGCATGTCTGTATAGGGACAGTTCAAACTACCCTAAATGCTGAGACAGTCTTTGTAACCCTTTATCCAAATTTTAACGTTGCCCTTTCTGATCCTCAGTTGCTTTCTTTTTTGAAAGTTCAACTCCAGCTCGAAGGAGCACCTTAGACTTCTGACTCAGTTGCGGCCACACTTCACTACCAAATGGTCTACCGAGTTCATAATCATGCTCTTGATCTAAACTTCCATGGCAACGAAGATGCTTTGTTCATCTCTCTTGAAAATGACCAAGCCTCATGCATCCATGTCCCTCGTCAAATTCCGAAAGAAAAGTTAGCCAAGCTTTTACCTGAAACTTGGATAACTAATTATGAGCAGCTGCATCAGAGTGCGGTTTCTGATTTAAAAAACTCAACGAGCTTCTTTGGATCAGGCTCTTCAGGGACTGAATCTAAAACACATGGCTCGATCATGAAGAGAGTTGGTAAAATAGGAGAAGAGGCTTCTTTTTTTCCCTTGGCAAACTTTATTTGGATCGTGCCATCTTTTTTTTGAAAAAATTCAGAGTCTGTGGAATGAATGGGCTTGTTGCTCTGATGCAGCTGCTCATAATTAGTTATCCAAGTTTCAGGTAAAAGCTTGGCTAACTTTTCTTTCGAAATTTGACGAGGGACATGGATGCATGAGGCTTGGTCATTTTCAAGAGAGATGAACAAAGCATCTTCGTTGCCATGGAAGTTTAGATCAAGAGCATGATTCTGAACTCGGTAGACCATTTGGTAGTGAAGTGTGGCCGCAACTGAGTCAGAAGTTTGAGGTGCTCCTGTGAGCTGAAGTTGAACTTTCAAAAAAGAAAGCAACTGAGGATCAGAAAGGGCAACGTTAAAATTTGGATAAAGGGTTACAAAGACCGTCCCAGCATTTAGGGTAGTTTGAACTATCCCTATACAGGCATGCTGGTATTCTAAGAACCACGTATCCAAAAAAGCCATACGAGCAACTACATGAAGACCTTTTCGTCCATGGAAAGTAAGAGCCAGACGAATTGCAACATAATGGATGTGGGTATAGCCCTGTTGAATCCACTGACGTGGAAACTTGGGGGGAATTTGAAGGGTAACAAAATATTCTTGCTCAGTAACAGGAATTGGGTGCTGGTCAAATTTTGAGGACTGGACATACTCTTTAACTTGGGGAGGTGGATGGCGGATGAGTTGTTTAATAGAACGGATAGAAAAAAATGAGGTGGATGGTTTGGCGAAGGCTGAATAAGGGTTCATAAGAGGAAGATGAGTTTCAGAAATTTTTGTTTCCTCCGTGTGGGTAACTTCATAAAGGAAATCAATTTTGGAAGCATTGGTAATTCGAAACTCGGAAGAAGAGGATGGTGATGGAATGAGGGAAACGAGGGCATTAAAGACAACTGGAGAATCGCTCATACTGGGAAAATTTTTCTTTTTCTTCGCACTAGATAGTTCCAACTAGGAACATCTACTAGGTGCATAAATCAATCACATACTTCACACAAGGCAACCGCTCTGATATCATCACTTAATTCCCTGGTATGCTATCCCACACGGTGAGCCACCACGCTCTAGCCTCAAGGGACCGCCTTTTAGGGAATGCGCACAATACAGAATCGAATAACCTTGTGCTCAATACTGAAAGAAGCTGCTGTTCCTAGAGGCTTTTACCAGGCTAGGAAGAAGAAATGAGAGAATTTAGAAAGCCATGAGAGTTTTTTGATTTCATCCGAGAGGAACTTCTCTTTGGAAACTCTTATTCCTCAAACCACATTACATGCCTATTTATAGGCAAAGATTCATCAAGAGTGATATCTTTTTCAGATTCAACACTATCTGGGGGAGAATCAAAGGCTGTTATTACTGGAGTAGGAGGAGCAGATGGAATGGAAAAAGAGGAACCAGAAGTTTATGTGGTCAAATCTTTTAGAAATGACTCCAAAGGGTTTGAGATTATTATCTATTTTGAAGGATTAGGATCATCCTTACCACTCTCAGAGGGTTCTATTTTTGACTTACCCTTTTCTCTGTTGCGTTTTTCCATTTCTCCGATAATATTTCTAAGTCTAATGGGATCAGATCGGTCTGGTTCAGAAGATATAGAAAATGGTGATGGAAAAAGGCTTTGTGGCTGTAATGGTGCATGGACTTCTTGATTGGAGAAATCAAAGGGAAAGCTAGATTTTGGAAGGATTTGAAAAGAGGTTCCTTCTTGGAGAAGAGCAATCTGACATTTGAGTTTCTCCATCTCTGGCCTACGGTCCTCCAAATAAGAAGATAAGTGTCTTCCTTCTTCAAGATTGGAAAGCCTTTTTTTGAAATCACGAAGCATCTTTTGAGTGGTGTCATGGTGAAGTCTAAGATCATGATGGACATTGTCGATGTTAATGTCGATGGTCTTGAAGGCTTCATTTTGGGCCAAAAGGGCTTCAGTCGGCCAGTTCAAAATTGCTTCAGCTGCAGCAGTTTTTTGTGTCCATAACCATCACAAGATGTAGGGGAGCTCCACTCAAATTCACTCTGAATGTAAATAGCAAAGTGTTGGGAAAGATAAGCTGTCGTCTCTTTTATATCTATTTTCACTTGGTGAGCTGGTTGTTAGTTCTACGCATTAACTGAGTTTGCCACAACTTACCTACAAAATAAACTCTCGTCAATTTCTCCTACTTGTTACCGAGAGAAAAAGTTAAAGTTGTCATATAGGACTTATGTTGGCAAGTGGTTCTCCATATGAATGTCAACCTAAAGCTCCATTCCAGGATAACTGAAAGGTGAATGATTGAGCTCGTGTCTCTGATTAAAGTCTGCACATTTATTTCTTGTGTTGTTTAAGGTGTAAAAATAGTTAAGATCTACAGGGTATCGATATCAGCTTCAAATTTAAAGTACAACCTAGTATGTTTCGAGGACCTCACACAAAGACAAGTCAAATTGATGCCAGTTTTACTACATTTTTTTTTGTCAAAGTTTTACTACATTCAAATGCATTAATTTTGTCAATTTACTGAAAAGTTAATTTGCCAACCAAAATTGTCGAAAGGGCATATATCTAAACCAAATTAAACTCAAGATATAGATTGAAAGAAACCATGGTAAATTTCATGAATAGTTGACAGCTATCCATCTTAAGGTAGAAAGTGGTTGCAGAGGCGACCACTACTTAACTATACAATTGCACAAGTTCCAGTCAACTCGCCACATTGTCATTCTTTTTTAGTATAAAGAACATTGTTGTTTCTATGCTGAATTTGCTGTACAGCAGAATTTACAGCAGCAAAAAAGACAGAGTATGCAGCAAGAACAGAACAATGAAAGGGAAAACTACATTCATCTATTCAAAAAGACTGAAACTTCTTCTTAAATACAAACGTAAAGCCTTGACCATAAACACACGTTGTCCACTAACAATTCTGAAACTAACACTCCTATAAAATAGGACTAAACAACCTCTCTAAAGATAGACTTGAAATAGCCACTATCTCCTAAAATATAGGACATGACTTCAACAGAAAAATAAACTTGTGCAAGCCTTGATTCATCAACATTCTCCTCCTGGATCAAGTGCTGCACACTCCCAGCTTTGCCATGAGAAGTTCAAACAGACCAACATGAAACGATTTGGTGAATATATCTGCAATTTGGTTCTCTGAACTGCAATACATCAGTTTCACTTCTTCAGCCTTCTGCACTTCTCTCAAGTAGTAATACTTGACCTTAAAATGCTTTGTTCTTCCATGAAATACTGGATTCACTAAAATAGCCAGAGTAGCTTGATTATCCACAAATACTTCTACTTCTTCTTCTTGTTGCAAATGCAGATCATCCATCAACTTCTTCAACCATAATGCTTGATTCACAGCTGTGGTAGCTGCAATGAACTCAGCTTCTGCGGTTGATTGAGCCACGATTTATTGCTTCTTTGAACACCAAGAAAAACAAGCTGACCCAAAGGTAAAGCAATAACCTGAGGTGCTCTTCATATCATTCATTGATCCTACCCAATCACTATCCGAATAGCTTTGCAACTTAAACTCCTAAACTTTGCAAAACTTTATCCCATATGAAAGAGTGCCTTTCAAGTACCTTAAGACTCTTTTTGCAGCTACCATATGCAACTCACTTGCACAATTTAAAAAACGAGACAAGACACTTACTGAGCCATCGGCATTGTTTGGTTCTGAAAACTCATTTTACTCTAATCACCTTCTTGTCTTCAGGCTTATCAACTAGCTCCCATGTATGGTTCTTTTCAATCATGGACAGCTCTTTCTTCATTGCATTAAAACCACCTCTGATCATCTTTAGCTTCATCATAACCTAAAGGTTCCAAAATAGCAACATTGCACATTTTCTCATATATATCAGTTAGAGATCGAGTACCTCTAACTTGAACATCATCCACCAGCTCATCAGGTTCCAATGAGATCTCCTTGTGCTTATCTTTTGGTTCATTTGTCCAATTCCATTTCTTATCTTCCAAGAGCTAAACATCTCTGCTGATGATCACTTTCTTTGTTTATGGTTGATAGATTATGTAGGCTTTTGTCACCAAGCTGTAGCCTACAAAAATTCCAGGTTGAGCTTTCTCTCCCAACTTGTCTCTCTTCACATGTGGGATGTGAGAAAAACACAAACAGCTGAACACTTTTAGATTTTTCAAGATTGGCTTGACATCAAACCAAGCTTCAAAAGGTGTCTTCTTCTCCAATACCCTTGTAGGTAGTCTATTCAGCAAGAAAACTGTTGTATTTGCTGCTTCTGCCCAAAAATCTTTTGGCAGATTCTTCTCATGCAGTAAACACATTGTCATCTCCATAATGGTTTTATTCTTCCTCTCACTTACTCCATTTTGCTGTGGAGAGTAAGAAACAGTAAGTTGATGCTCAATTCCAGCCTCTTCATAGGAAAAGTTAAACCTCTGTGAAGTATATTCCGTTCCATTGTCAGATCTGATGACCTGAATCTTGCAGCCACTTTGGTTCTCAACCCATCTTTTAAACTTCAGAAAAATCTCAGCAACTTCCAAATTTTGTTTCATGAAATAAATCCAGCACATTCTGGTATAATTATCAATGAAAATAATGAAATACTTGTTGCCATTTAGCGAAGGTGTCACTTGTGGACCACATAAGTTTGTATGAATCAGCTGCAACTTTTTTGTAGCTCTCCAAGTTGAATTCTTGAAATGAAGTCTAATCTGCTTGCCTAGCAAACAAGCCTCACACTTTGCAATATGCTCCTCCAGGTTTGATAATCCAATTGCCATTTCATTCCTTTGCATGAACAACAAGCCTTTGTGATGAAAGTGCCTCATTCTTTTGTGTCATATTTCTAAGTCACTAGCTTGATACTTGAATACAACCTGCTCCTTCAGAGTTTGGCAGTCTTCAGATTTCGCATTCAGACTTTGTAATGTCTCAGATCTTGTAATGTCTGACAACGTCTCAGATCTTGTAACATCTGACAACGTCTCAGATCTTGTAACATCTGACAACGTCTCAGACCTTGGATAACGATCTTTAGCCTGACACTTAAATGCCACTTGCTCCTTCTTAAGAGGATCTAAAGAAAAACTCTTATGTTGCATCTTTATCTTGAACATCTCTTGACTATTAGAGTCAAAGATCAAACACTTCTCCTCTTTAAATATCACCTTAAATCTCTTCTCTACCAACTGCCCAACACTCAGCAATTTCTAATAAATCTCAGGCACATACATCACATCAGAAATCAACTTAATTCCAGCACAACTCTCTATTGCTACAGACCATTAACCTTTCACTTCTAAGTACTCCCCATTTCCAATCCTTACTCTTGACTTCAATGACTTGTCAAGATCTATAAAGAGCTTTTTATCACTACTCATGTGATTTGTACAACCACTATCAACTAACCAACTATCACATGGAGTACTAGAAGAAAAAAACGAGGCAACAAATAATTGATTTACTTCTTGCTGGACAGCAACTCGTATCTCACCTTGTTGCTGATTTCTCCTATCTTTGCATAACTTTTCAATGTGTCCTTGTTTTTGACACTTTCTGCACCTTACATCCGGCCTCTTCCAACACCGAAAGTGTGAATGGTTTCTCTTTCCACAATGCTTACATGGAGGGTGCTTTCCCCAAGAGTTCTTAGAACTGCCTTCATTGCTCTCTCCCATAACAATTTCTGAACCACTGCTGCCATACTCTTTCTTCCCTTTCCAATTCTTGCCTTTCCATTCTTTGGCCTGCAAATCTCCTTCTGTATTTTCCTCATGCCTCATCAATCTTCTCTGCTCTTGTGCTTGCAAAGCGCTAAGCAATTTAGCCAACTTGATCTAAGAAAGATCATTGGTATTCTCCAAAGAAGCAATAGCTGCCTCAAATCTCTCTGGCAAGGTGACAAGAATCTTCTGCACCAATCTATTGTCAGAAAGATTATTGCCTAAGATCTTTGCCTGATTTGAAATGCTTATCAGCTTATCCGAATACTCCTTGATTGTCTCAGACTCCTTCATCTTCAGCCTTTCGAACTCCGTGATCAGATTCAACGCTTTCATGCTTATGATCCTCCATCTCCTTGATATTCAGCCTTGAGGAAATCCCAGATTGCTTTTACTGATTCACAAGCCATAACTCTATTGAAAATGGCTGGTGAGACAGCAGCATATAAACAGGACTTTACCTTTGCCTTCCTTGTTATCTTTTCCTTGTGAAACTTGATTTGTTTTATGGTTGGATTGTCAGGAAGGGGGTCAACTTCATAGTCTTGTTCCACAGCTTCCCAAAAATCACAACCCTCTAGATAAGGTTGCATTCTAACTGCCTAGGCTTGATAATTTTCTCCGTCAAACACTGGTGCAGCCATTGCTGAAAACCCACTCGAACCTACCTCCATTTGGCCTTTAAGCTTTTATGAATGGAAGCACACCTCGCACTCAGTCTCACAAGTCACTCACAGCCCCTTGAGATCAAGAGAGCTCTGATACCAAATGTTGTTTCTATGCTGAATTTGCTGTACAGCGGAATTTACAGCAGCAAAAAAGACAGAGTATGCAGCAAGAACAGAACAATGGAAGGGAAAATTGCATTCATCTATTCAAAAAGACTTAAACTTCTTCTTAAATACAAACCTAAAGCCTTGACCATAAACACACATTGTCCACTAACAATTCTGAAACTAACACTCCTATAAAATAGGACGAAACAACCTCTCTAAAGATAGACTTGAAACAGCCACAATCTCCTAAAATATAGGACATGACTTCAACAGAAAAATAAAGTTGTGCAAGTCTTGATTCATCAACAAATACGACTCCAGAAAAGACTATAAGGAACGTCTGTTAGAATGACATAGGGCAATAGGCAATTTAAGTTTCAAAGCTTCCTTGACGACATACCTGGTTATAAATGCATGGCCTCTCAAGAACTGCATGCACTTCTTATTGGAAAATGTACTCCTGGAAATGGCCAAATCTCCTAAGCAATGCAAGATATTGCATCATTTGAAACTCTTCAAGTTGAAAAGTCAGGCCTCACACATGTTATTGTAGAACTTCTTCAAATGAGTCGGATAAGGGAAATCACTTTCTCAAGATCGAAGAGCTAGAGAATTCGTAGATTCTCCAAACAATCAAAGCCTTGAATCTCTGTTATTGCAGAGTACTCCATTCTTTAGTTTTGACAGTCTCTTCAAATTTGAGATGCATCATCATTGTTATTCACGAGCAAGATTCAACATATAAATAAGAGAAAAATGAGGGAAACCTTGGGAGGCACAACAAATTAGCACACTGGAGTTCTAGTCTTTTGAGTTGAGAAAGCTGATTAAAATCTCTTTATAAGGTGTTTACAACAGTAGACAACATGGTCAAAAACACTAGTTTATTTAATCTCATAATGCACCGTGGCATAGGATTTTCCACAAGTCGACAATTGTCCATGGGTTAAGCATCTGGTTGAATGGCCAAATACACAACATTTTCAAGTTTGAGAAATCCAGAAATATTGTCATCAATGTATAAAAGTGTAAACTTATGAGACTTTATGAAAGCCTTGGTACTAGGCATGTTTCGGACGGTGTCAATTTTAATATCCTCAAAGACGAATATCTGCAAATGTCATTTAGAATTTCCAGTCACAAGCATTTATTGTGTGCTGCATCTATTTCTTCAAGCCTTCACGGCAACCATCTTTCCAGTTGAACAATCATTCATCTTCCCTAGTTTCGAACTTTTCATGTTTCCCATTGCATCAGGTAGCTCTTTAATGCATGTGAAGGAGACTTCGAACTCAAGTAGCAATTGCAAAATGCAAATCGAGTCTGGAACCTCTCTATTTTTTTATTTTTATTTTTGGTGATCAAGTCTGCAAATCGAGTCTGGAAGCCTCTCTATTCATCTACATTCATTCAAAGAAGAGTACTGAAGGCTTGTAAGAGCTCCAATTGAGAGGGCAAGTTGTATAATTTTGGTGCTTCTGAAAGATGGCCTCAATGGAAGAGATTATCCAATGATGAACAATGCGAAGCCCTAAAATTTCGAGATCCTTCAATGCTCATTGAATAATTCAGTAATGTCTGAATATCTCAGATATTTCCCACGAGCTCAATCAGTTGTTTATTTTGATCGACATCATATAAAAGCAACAGCACTCTTTTACTAACTAGCCTATCTTAATTATCCACATTACTTAATTCAGTCAATTTCCTTTTAAGGACGTAAGAGATGAGTTGATGATGCTACTGAATGCCCTTGAGCTCTGAAGTATCGTGATTGTTAGGGAAAAAAAAAAAGCAACAGCGTGCAAACCCTTGTGAAAACTGATTGTAGATAATTTTGGTGGGAGTCGACTTTTCAACGCCATCCATTTGAAACAAACAATTCGTGTTTTCTGTGTTGTGAGTGCCTATCATAAATGAATGTGACTACCATGAACAGCCTTTTGACTTCGAAAGGTCCATGAACTGGTTTTGGCAGGTGCAGCTAAGATTACCGTGAACACCTGCCGTCCAGAGAAGCCCTTCAAGTGTTTCCTCGTAAAGGAATATTTGGGTACTGATAAGCAAGTTCTATTGCATGTCAATGAAGAGACACTTCAGCAGCCCTCCATATTATTCTGGTGCTCTTGATGGAGAACCTTTCGTTATTCAATCGCCCAGGATTGTTTGTTGATCCGTACCGATTTTATTAGCTAACCTCTCGAAGGATCAAGGTGGAATCTAGCAATCGGACATGACAGTGTGCTTTTCTTTGGAAATGCAAAAAAGCTGAATGTCCTGTAGCCAAAGCTTGACCAAACTGTATGTGGGAAAAGTTCGTGCTTCCAGTGAGGCTAATGCCCCAACTTGCACGATGAATCTCTCTGCTCTGCTGTAATGATTTCTGTGGAAAAAAGGGCCACGCATGCAACTGAAAATTCACATCGAGTTCAACAGATTTAACCATTTCATCAGTCGGCAATGACTTCCCTAACTAATTTTCAAGTGTCTATATATCAAAAGATGAATGCACACTTTAGCATGACAAGATAGTGAAAGGAAATTTACTCGACGTCAAATGCCATCTTCATTTTCCTTTATTCGGTCTTCATTTGTACAGCTGCCCAATAAACCATGGCTCCCTGCACAAACAGATTTCTGTAAGTCTGTCAAACTCTAATTCCTCTCATCAACATTACAAACCCGCAGAAAAGGAGATCACAAAGCGTCCATTCACATGATTTCTTACCCCAAGTGAGACTTATCATATGTCCTATGCACCAATGATTCTAAAATTTAGCCTTAACTATAAGATGATTTATGACACCTTGGAAAAGCTAAATGGTTCTCCTCTCCTGTCATAGGTGGAAGCTTTGCTACACCAACTACGGATGCCACTACCCCAGTGAAATTCATCTTTTATTTCGTAACTTCTCCATTACTTTACAAACCCCGGTAAGAAGCACAACTTTCCTGGAAAATAAACTGACCATAAGCATATCAATGCAGAGCATCTATCCTTGTCCGTGTTGCAAAAATGAGCTGATTATGCTGCAAAGTTCCAGTATGAGAACAGTAGTTCAGTGACCTTCCAACACACATTCCACCAAATTGGTTCGAGTAAAACAAAATCATCTCCAATGCCAAGCATGGTTATCAACTTCGAACTATGTGAAGCAGCAAATCGACGAGGATCTCTAACAATCTTACATATCAAATATAAATGATGCAATCGACATGGATACCTCCAGCAGCAAAACATAAAAGCAAGGAGAAAGCGGCTAAAGCAAATGTAGCTAAAAGCCAAACCAAACTAGGAAAAGAGCACTAAAATTTGTAAAAAATTAAGAACCAACTGGTCGTACAGAGGCATCATAATTTCAATACCTTCATCAGATTCAAGTCGAGAAAAGGTAATTAAAAAGTGCATGTTAAACTTTTCTGTTCATATCTGTGAAAGAATTTGATTGCAAAAAAGGAAAAACATTGGTTGTCAGATCAAAGAAGTTACCTCAATTTGTTTAAAGTTTGAACACAAGGGAACAATTTGTGATCATGACCAAGAAGCTTTCAAGAGAATGTGCACTTATTCCTCGTCTTCTCCCTCAGTTTCATCTTCATAGCAGACTTCAGATTCAGTATATTCAACCACAAAGTTAACCAACTTCTCCGAGCAAAGCCAAGGGTTTTCCTCCTCATCCAATTTCCCCCGACTATCTATTTTAAGCATTTGTAGTCCCTTCAAGCTTAACAAATCTGGCAACTTCAGTAGAGATTTACAAGAATAAATCTCCAATACTTCTAAAGACTCTGGTAGTTTGCCTTGAATCTCAACCAGATTACTGCAACTATCTACTCGAAGATGTCTTAGTTTGTTTGAGTTTGACAGATCTGGCAAATTCAGTAGAGATTTACAAGAAGAAATCTCAAATTCTTCTAAAGACTCTGGTAGTTTGCCTTGAATCTCAACTAGATTACTGCACACTTCTACTTGAAGACGTCTTAGTTTGCTTGAGTTTGACAGATCTGGCAACTTCGGTAGAGATTTACAAGAAAAAAACTCCAATTCTTCTAAAGATTCTGGTAGTTTGCCTTGAATCTCAACTAAATTACTGCACCTTTCTACTTGAAGATGTTTTAGTTTGTTTGGGTTTCTTAGATCGAGTAGTATCTCCAACTGTCTAAGGCCACAAATTCGCAAATGTTGCAGGTTTTCCCACAAATTCACCTGACTTCTGCTAGAAGAGCGGAGAATGGCCTCCCCATCCAGTTTCGTGCAATCTCCTATGTCGATCCGTTGCAGTTTCTTCAAGTTTGATAGAACAGGCAACTTCTGTAAAGATTTACACCAAGAAATCTCCAATGTTTCTAAAGACTCTGGTAGTTCGCCATGAATCTCGACTAAATTAGCACATGAACTTATGCAAACTTCTCGCAGCCCCATCAAACTTGACAAATCAGGCAATTTATATAAAGCTTTACAGTAAGAAATATCCAATTTTTCCAGAGACTCGGGAACATTAGCTTGAACCTCAACTAGATCACTATGGTTATCTACTTGATGACGTCTTGATTCGTCTGAATTACTAAGATCAGGTAGGATTTGCAGCTGCAAATCTAGTAGATTCTTCCGAGCAAATCCAAGAATTGCCTCCACATTCAAATTCTCACTTAATCTAATGCTTCGCAGTTTCTTCAAGTTTAACAGAAAAGGCAACTTCTGTAAAGATTCACACCTACAAATATTCAATATTTCTAAAGACTCTGGTAGATCGCCTTGAATCTCGACCAAATTAGCACATGAAAATATGCTAACCTCTCGCAGCCTCATCAAACTCGACAGATCAGGCAACTTATATAAAGCTTCGCACAAAGAAATATCCAATTTTTCCAAAGACTCTGGAACATCAGCTTGAACCTCAACTAGATTGCTACGGTTATCTACTTGAAGGCGCCTTGATTCGTCTGAAATACTTAGATCAGGTGGGATCTGCAGCTGCAAATCTAGTGGATTCTTCCGAGCAAATCCAAGAATCGCCTCCATATTCAATTTCTGACAACCACTTATTTTGACGCTAAGCAGTTTCTTCAAGTTTGACAGAATAGGCAACATCTGTAAAGATTTACAGGAAGAAATCTCCAACTCTTCCAAAGATTGCGGTAGCTCGCCTTGAATCTCAACCAGATTACAACAGTTCCATACTCTAAGACGTCTTAGTTCGTTTGACTCACTTAGATCAGGTAGGATACGCAGCTCGTGAAAGCCTCGAAGATTCCAATCTCGTGGATTCTTCTTCTGAGCAAATCCAAGAATTGCCTCCACGTTTAAATTAAAGCAATTACTTATTTCAACCTGTGGCTTACCCACCAAGCTTGATGGATTGGGCAATTTCCGTAAAGAAGGACAATAAGAAATATGCAAACTATTCAAACATTGAGGTAGTTCGCCTTGAATCTCAACCAAATTATCACAAAACTCTACATGAAGACTTGTGAAAATGTTTAAATTGCTTAGATCAGGCAGTATCCGCACCTGTTTTAGGCTCCAAAGGTACAAAACTCGTAGGTTTTGCAGTCAATCTAGGCCCCGAATCTCTGTAATCGCAGCCCTCTCAATGCGGAGCGATGATAGATTCTTCAAATTCGATACATCCTCCATCGAGCAAAGTGAGCTGCAACTCTCCAATTGTAAGGAGGATAAACTCGAGGGAAGCTTCGGGAGGCAACAGAGATTAGGGAACCGGAGGTAAAGCGACTTGAGTTGAGGAGGGAGGCTAATGTCTGTTGCTAAGGCGGTCTCACAAAAAAACGTGAGGGACAGAGACTCCAATTCGCTCAAGTTCCCAATCCACCGCGGCATCGGATCTCCCACAATCCCACACGATGTCCGATCACCATAGCTGCCAAACTTAAGAGCCAATATCTTTAAATTATTGAGGTTTGAGAGATCTGGAAACATGCCCGTGTGCAACGACCACAGTCGCAATTCTATAAGACTTTCAGGAAGCCTCGGCGGCAGCGCGTGCATGTTCGCACCAGTCAATCTCAAGATCCTCAGGGATTGATTCCTGTAGATTCCATCGCCAATCCTCTCATGAAATTTCTCGGTACCTCTATTTATTATGTTGAATTCTATTTTTTCCAACTTCTCGATCGTCCAAAACGCATGTGGTATTTTCCTCATGCCACACCCTTCCATATCCACTTTTTTCAAGTTCTTCAACTTTCCCATTGAATCGGGTAGTTCGCAGATGCTCGTGCTGGATATGTCTAATTTAATCAGCGATTTCAAATCCCCAAGTGTATCTGGAAGCATGTTCAATGATTTGCATTCTCTTAGACATAAGTATTCGAGGCTTGCAAGATTGCTACCCAACTTGTTTGGCAGCCTCCAAAGATTCTCACAATAGGACAAATCCAAAATCTTCAGATTACTCATCACCTGTAAAAGAAAAGATCATGCAAAGATTACTTTTGATTTTAATAAGATGGAATAATAAGTGTTGTCTAACATATAACCTACCTCAATGTGATTCCATCCACTCCAATCATCCGTAATTTTGCTATCAAATAGATCAAGAATAACCACTTCCTCCAAGGAGAAATTTGTAATGTTAAATGTTGGGGGAATATCATGCCACGAAAGCCATAGTAATTCCGGAAGGAGATCTGAATTCTCATAAGGTGCAAGCATATCGGATGCCAATTTGTGCCAAAGAAGCCTGTCTTCTGCATGTAAATTTTCCATTAAACCGTCCACTTCAAGGAACCTTAGGTCTGATAGGTTCTTAAAGAACTCATAGGTAAAACGATACCGCTGTTGATCGTCCAACTTAAAACGGATAGCTTCAACTTCCTTTTTTACCTGCCCAAAGGAAAATTTAAAAAACAAAAAAGTCGAAGGTAAATGCATTTATTCAAGTGTATTATATCAAACAGTTGAGTTCTATACTATCATCCCTATAGTACAAAAAATAACTAGCTTTTTTTTTTTAAATATTCATGAATACTATGAATACATATTTGCTTTTTTTAGGGGGTGGAGGTTGATTTACCTTATGTCTTCTCAGCAAATTCAAGCCTTCCTTAGAATCCCACTCTACTTTGCTTTTCTAATTTCAAGTCGCTTTTTTCACGAACTATTTCTCTTCCGAGATCTCTCAATTGGTCGTGCATCCATACTTCATTATACTGACCAATCTTTATCAAAGACAAGTTCAGCAAAATTTGCATGGCTTCTTTCGGTAACCAAGAACGTGCATCCCAGTAACAAATGAGAATATCTTTGTCATACCCAATAAAAAGACAAGCTATATCAAGGAATATAAGCTGCTGTCGATGATTTAATGCATCATAGCTTATTTTCAGCTTACTCCTAACTTCATCATTAGGAACACTTTCTATTTCTTTTAATTTGGCATCCCACTGTTCCTTTATAGTGTGCCTTAAAAGCGAACCTATGATCTCAAGAGCTAGCGGAAGACCTCCAGCAATGTTTATCGCCCTGTTGGATTGGTCGATATCTTCTTCCAAAGGAGAATCTCTTTTGAACGCGTGTTTGCAAAAAAGTCGAAGAGATTGATCACGGTCCATGACATTAACCTCATGAAAACTGTCTACTTCAGGAACCTCAAGAACTTTTTTGTTTCTGGTAGTAATAATAAGTCTGCTCCCTTTACCAAACCAATTCCGTTTACCAACGAGTGCCTCCATGTGTTCCTTGTGATCCACATCATCGAGAAGAAGGAGAACTTTTTTATCACTCAACCTCTCTTGAATTGTCATAATCCCATCGTCTTTGTTTTTTATATCCAGCAAATTTGTCTTGAGGACCGTACGGACCAGTTGCTGCTGCAAGGATTCAATGCCCTTGCGTTCCGACGTTTCACGGATGTCCGATAGAAAGCAACAATAGTCGAACTTGTTTGAAAGTTCATTGTAGATCTTTTTTGCAATAGTCGTCTTTCCGATGCCACCCATTCCGTGGATTCCTATAATCCGTGTTTCATTTGTCTCAACAGCTATCATGTCCTTAATTTTCCTCATATCATCGTCGACATCGACAAAACAGTCTGGTACCACCAAATAATCCTTTCTCAAGTCATTGAAAACCTGCTGGGTGACTCTTTCGGCGAACGCACCTTCTCGTCTGGTGTCGGAGATCAAAAGGCAACGAGTTAGAAAACTGTAGATGAACTTGAGACATATTCGTAATGCGTTCTTGAAGAATTTATTCCATTGTAGATGAACTAGAGTTAATAAGGAAGGTTAATGAAGGACCTGAACTGAAAATAAAAAATGTTCATTGGAACGAAAAAGGACAAAATTGGGATGCCATTATTTAATGTGATTTCTGCGGGATAACTTTTATAGCACAATACTCAACTTCAACAAGAACAACGCAAGTTTGAAATAGAAACCGATTGATATGCACTGAGTTTTAAAGATACAAAGCGCATCAGATGGAATGCTAAAAGCAGTCACCTGTTCTCCCCCAAGCTGTGCAGGTCCCATACGCTTATTGCCGCGACTGCACTGAGAGCATCCTTCCACTCTTGCATAGTCTTTTCGTCATGTCGCCCCTTCTTTTTATGCGCTTCAAAGGCCTCTGCATAATGCCCAGTTTGGTGCCGAACCTCTGAACTGGCCACGTCATAAAAAATAGGCTTGATCTGTTGCGTTCCTTTTTTTTGGCACTCGACCATCTGGACTAGCTCCTTGAGACACCACACACTAAAAGATAGGTATTGAGATCTTTGACTCATTAATTGCTTTGAGAAGTTTTGGTTCAAACTCTTCCCCAACGCGGAGCGATTCGTCGTCCTTGAATGTACGGATTCCCCAACGATCAAGTGTAGTCCAAAGGACATCGGTAAAAGTTGGTCGAGTATCCGGTCCTCTGAAACTCAAGAATACTTCATAGTCATAACCTGCCGAAGTATCAATTTCTTGACCTTCCGTTGAAGCTTGAGTAGAAGAAGCGCCTGCTGCCGTTCCATCGTTTGCAGCTGCACTGTTATTTGCCTCCATTCCATCGATCTTCATTTTTTTTTGGGGGGGGCAAAGATCGATCTCCATGGATCTTTCTTCAAGAAAAAAAAAAGAACAGCACAGCAGCAAAAGCGGGGGCAGCAAGAGACGAAGAAAGATCGTAAACCACGATCACGACCGGGAGTAGGAGAATTACAAATGGAGCTCTCTGGGTGTCGTTAAACGTAGAAGACAGGATTGGCTCAAAATGCAGAGAGTCGAGGGGCGGCTTGCTAGAATTGTTCAGTGAGAAGGATTCATCACAGCCAATCAAGGTTAACAAAGGCAGGTTTCTTTAACACCAAAAGTGGCCTCTCCCAAACTCAATTCTCCTCTTTTATCTCCACCGGTCGTAAAGCAACTGAAAAAAAGAGAAAGACGCAATTGCGGGGTAAATGAGCTAGTGGGATTCCAATGGCGCGTCTTTGCTTTGGGACATAATTGTAGTGTCGCTTTCGGGGCTGGGGTGTCAGAGTCGGGGCTATTTTGGGGAAAACAGCTCCAACCTCTGGTCATACGAGTCATTGCTCCTGTGCCTGATTGCGAAGATTTTATTTGACGTTTTTCATTTTTGGGAATATGTTGTGTTAGATTATTGGGCTTATATGAAATAATTATGTGTTGCGGACTGTCATATAGATTTATGCCTGTGAAAGTGATCTAATAAGATATTTGGGCATTAATGTATCTAATAGGGTGTGGTCTTTAATGTGTAGGGACGTAAGGGTAATTTCTATTTTAATGATGGGCTAAATTAGAAATAAAGAAACAGATAACTATCTAGTTATCTATATAAAGCGGTTATGGTCCCCAGATCACGCGTCTCACAGAACACAACGTTTGCTTTCTCTGGTATCCCATCACTAGAGAAAGAGAGATCCCTGAGAAGCAAAAAGGATTCTCACAAGGGAGAACGCGTAGATCTGGAAGACTAAAGCTATGGATTCAGGTACGCTTCCGCAATTCAGTTTACAATTCTTATTGATTCAGCATGCGTAATCCGATTGTTACAAGTGGTACCAGAGCCCTCATGTTGGATCATTAGGAATTTGATGATTATTTTATGAATTTTTTCGTGGGTATTTTTAGCTGTTTTGTAAATTAGGTCAAATTTTAGGCATGGAGTAAAACTCCGATTTTGGCCAAATTCCGGTGACCCACGATCTGATTTTGCACCCATACGAATACACCGCCATGGGTAACAATAGCCCTAAGTTAATTCGGCGATTGGGTTTTTTTCGTCGGAGGCTAATTGAGCGGTGGAAGTCGCGGGTGTTAAAGTTTGTATTTTTTCTGTGTTTCGCTTAATTTAGTGCTAATTTCTTGGCCGTTTTTGTTGATTCAAGGACCTGTGTGGTCGAAATTATGTGCTTATTAAAACCCATAAATATTTTTTGGTCAAAAGTGGGCTGTCCGTGTTTGATCGGGCGGAGAAGACGCGGCGGTGATGGAGAAAAAACCAGAAAATTAGGGTTTTTTTCGAAGAGTTGCGCGAGAGGAAGAAGGCGCGTGGAGCCCACGCTCGCGCGTGGGATCCACGCGCCTCAAGGAAGAGACAGGCACGTGCACTGCACGCGCCAGGTAAGGGACCCGCGGGTGAGGGGGCTCGGGCTCGTGCATGGCACGCGCCCGAGAGGCTTTTAACATATATATATTTTTTAATAAAAAATAATAAAAAAAAAGGAAAAGGGGAAATTTTGAAAATTTTACAGATTCTCCCTCTTACAGAGATGCCCTTGTCATTATGATAAATTTACAAATTTTGCCCTCAATTAAGTTAATTGCCACTTTTGCCCAATTAAGTTCAAATTTTGGTATGTATATGTGTATGTATTTTGAGATGAATTGATTGAAACAGAATATCGCCAAAGTGACCTCTTTTGTGGAAATTTAGTTTGTCTTAGAATATAAAAGGTTGCGTGTGTATTATTTCTGTGGATATTGATCGGCCCAAAGGAAGATTGATGTTTAACAGAGTTTTACATACACCTGTGGTAATAAACATGTGATGATTATTCGGTGTTTTGCATGTAAGCAGTGAATCGGCCCAAAGGAAGGTTTGTTGTTTGACATATCATTATCGTCAGTGTTTGATTACTGCACCAAGATACCAATTACAAGTTAATATTGTTGTCCAAAGATAAGATATTAATGAAGTGTTCGGTGTCTTGAGATGAGATTTACCTTAATTTGAATTCAGTTTTATTTTTGTCAAGAAACTTATGTTTGAGCATGTTTTTTGTTTATTTGTTGTTTTCTATATTCAGCTACCGCTCCTGCTAATATTACTGCCAACATCAATTCCATTCCTATGCTCAATGGCACCAACTTCAAGTCATGGCAAGAGAATCTGCTGATAGTTCTCGGAGTCATGGATCTCGACCTTGCGTTACGGATTGATTCTCCTCCACCACTTACTGATAAGAGTACCTCTGATGAAACGAGGGATAAGGAAAAGTGGGAGAGATCGAATCGCATGTGTATGATGATCATGAAAAAGGCCATTCCAGAAGCATTCAGAGGCACAATGTCTGAGAAAATCACTACAGCTAAGGAGTTCCTTGCAGACATTGAGAAAAGATTTGTCAAGAACGAAAAGGCTGAAATTGGTACGATTATGACAAGTCTGATTTCAATGCGCTATAAAGGGAAAGGCAATATCAGGGAGTACATCATGGAGATGTCTCATCTTGCTTCTAAATTAAAAGCACTTAAGTTAGACCTCTCAGAGGACTTACTGGTGCATCTAGTTTTAATATCTCTTCCAACACAGTTTAATCAATTTAAGGTGAGCTATAACTGTCAGAAAGAGACTTGGTCTCTGAATGAGCTCATATCACACTGTGTTCAAGAAGAGGAAAGGCTAAAGCAAGATAACACAGAATTTGCTCACTTGGCCTCAACCTCTAAGGATAAGGGACACAAAAGAAAGAAGGATAAGGAAGTTGCAAACAAAGCGCCTCAGAAGAAACAACAAAAGAAGACGGATAATCCGGAAGGTACTGGTTGTTTCTTCTGCGGAGCTGAAGGACATAGGAAGAAGCAATGCACTAACTATCACGCATGGCGTGCTAAGAAAGGTATGCTTCTTAATTTGGTTTGTTCTGAGGTTAATTTAACTTCGCTACCTAGACACACATGGTGGATAGATTCTGGTGCAACTAGTCACATCAGTGTGTCTATGCAGGATTGCCTGAATTGCCGAAAGCCAAGTGATGGTGAAAGATACATTTATGTGGGCGACGGCAAGACAGTCAAAGTTGAAGCAATAGGGAAATTTAGATTATTATTAAAGACCGGATTATATTTGGATCTTGATGAGACTTTTATTGTACCGTCTTTTAGACGGAATTTGGTTTCTATTTCTGCTTTGGACAAATTAGGTTATTCTTGTTCATTTGCGAATGGAAAATTCAGTTTGTCTTATGATTCAAAATTGATTAGTTCTGGTTCTTTATCAAATTATGATAATCTTTATTTATTGGATACAATTGCTTCATATAATGAATCCATTGCATTTAAGTACTCGAGGTGTAAAGAGAAAATTAACTGATGAGAATTCAGCTACGTTATGGCACAAGAGATTAGGTCATATCTCCAAACGGAGAATAGAGAGACTCGTGTCAGACGGAATTCTGGATTCCTTAGATTACACAGATTTCGATAACTGTGTTAATTGCATTAAAGGCAAACAAACCAATAAAAGGAGATTTGAAGCCAACAGGTCTTTAGACGTCTTGGAACTGATACATACGGATATTTGTGGGCCGTTTCCTACAGTTGCTTGGAATGGTCAACGATATTTCATAACGTTCATAGACGATTTTTCAAGATATGGCTACATATATCTCATTAAAGAAAAAACAGAGTCACTGGATGTGTTCAGATCTTATAAAGCTGAAGTTGAAAATCAACTTGGCAAAAAGATTAAAAGCGTCAGATCTGACCGTGGTGGTGAATACTATGGTAGATATGACGGTTCAGGTGAACAACGTCCAGGACCGTTTGCTAAATTCCTAGAGGAATGCGGTATTGTCCCACAGTACACTATGCCGGGTTCACCCAATATGAATGGTGTTGCTGAAAGACGAAACAGAACGCTTAAAGATATGGTTAGGAGTATGATTTGTCATTCTTCCTTACCAGAATCACTCTGGGGAGAGGCTCTTAAGACTGCAGCATAAATCCTTAACAGAGTCCCAACTAAAGCTACCACCAAAACCCCTTATGAACTTTGGACAGGTAAAAAGCCTAGTCTAAAACACTTACACATTTGGGGATGTCCAGCTAAGGCAAGGCCATATAAGCCTAATGAAAAGAAACTGGACTCAAGAACGGTGAGTAGTTATTTTATTGGATACTCTGAAAGATCAAGGGGGTACAAATTTTATGATCCCACAGCTAAGTCGATTTTTGAGTCGGGAATTGCCCGGTTCTTTGAGGATGCCGAGTTTGCGGGGGGAGATATAATTAAGGATTTTGTTTTTGAAGAGGAATATATTAATATTCCCACAGCTTCTATCAATATTGATCCTGTTAGTGACATTGGCATTGATCAAGATCTCATTCCTGATCTTGCACATGATACAACAGTTTTGGACAATGTGATAGAATCTTCCCCTCAAGAAACTATTTCAGAAGAACAAACTCTACCACCTCAAGAACCTATGCCATTAAGGAGGTCCACTAGAGAAAGGAGAAGTGCGGTGCCGGATGATTACATCATATTTCTCCAAGAACATGAGGATCCTGAGGTCGACACTGAGATGATGGAAGACGATCCAATCAACTTCTGTCAAGCAATCAAAAGTTCGAACTCTCAAAAGTGGATTGATGCCATGAATGAGGAGATGAAGTCCATGAAGGACAATGATGTGTGGGACCTTGTCCCATTGCCAGAAGGAAAAAAGCCCATAGGTTGCAAATGGATATTTAAGACCAAAAGGGATTCAAAAGGCGATGTGGAAAGGTACAAAGCTCGTCTTGTTGCAAAAGGCTTTACACAGAAAGAAGGCATCGACTATAAAGAGACTTTCTCTCCAGTTTCTTCGAAAGACTCTTTCAGAATTATAATGGCACTGGTGGCGCAGTTTGATCTTGAGTTACATCAGATGGATGTAAAGACAGCGTTTCTCAATGGTAACATTGATGAGACAATCTATATGGTGCAACCAGAAAATTTTGTGTCGGGAGATCCAAAAAGGATGGTTTGCAAACTCAAGAAATCCATCTATGGGCTCAAGCAAGCATCTCGACAATGGTATTACAAATTTCATCAAGTTATTATCTCATTTGGTTTTGAGGTAAATCTAGTTGATGATTTTATATATCACAAGTTCTGTGGGAGCAAGTATATCTTTCCGGTTTTATATGTTGATGATATATTGCTTGCCAGCAACGATATAGGGATTCTGCACGAAACCAAGAAATTTTTGTTTAAGAATTTTGAGATGAAGGATCTTGGTGACGCCTCTTTTGTATTAGGCATACAGATACACCGAGATCGCTCTCGGGGTATTCTTGGATTGTCACAAAAGAGCTATATCAAAAAGGTTCTTAAAAGGTATGGCATGCAAGATTGCAAACCAGGTGATACTCCTATATCTAAAGGAGACAAATTTAGTCTCAAACAGTGCCCGAAGACTGAATTTGAGAAAAGGCATATGCAGAGATTCCTTATGCATCAGCAGTAGGAAGTCTAATGTATGCTCAGGTTTGTACATGTCCAGATATTGCGTACATTACTGGAATGTTGGGCAGATATTTGAGTAATCCAGGAGAAGACCATTGGAAAGCAGCTAAATGGGTCTTGCGGTACTTACAGAGAACAAAAGATCACATGCTCACATATCGGAGGTCAGATCAGCTTGAGATCATTGGGTATACTGACTCTGATTGGGCTGGATGCCTAGATAGTTCAAAATCTACGTCAGGCTATATTTATTTGCTAGTTGGTGGTGCCATCTTATGGAAGAGTGCTAAACAGTCACTTACAATCAATTCTACTATGGAAGCAGAATATATAGCATGTCATGAGGCATCCAATCAAGCAATGTGGCTGCGAAATTTTGTCACAGGGCTGCGTATAGTAGATGGTATTGAAAGACCACTCACGTTATATTGTGACAATAAATTAGCAGTTCAATTTTCCAATAACAACAAGAGCTCGTCTAAGACTAAGCATATAGACATCAAGTTCTTAGTTGTTAAAGAAAGAGTTCAGAATGGACAGTTATCTATAGAGCACATCGGTACAAACTCCATGGTTGCGGATCCGCTTACTAAGGGAATACCACCCAAGATGTTTCATGAGCATACTGCTCATATGGGTGTTATATCAGTTGAGGATATTCAGTTTTAGTGGGAGTTTGTACATTTAGATGTTTTTCTTTTGATATAGATATTTTTCGGTTATTTCAGTTTACGGATATTGTAAGGTTATTTTCTGCAGAAATAAAGTTTTGATTCATCCATATTCTGTTCTTATTAAAGTTGATCTCACTAAGGTTTGAGGAGGACCAGTTGGAAAGAGGCATGTTAAGATCACATTACATGAAATTTCCACACTACACATCCACATCATAATCTTGTCGTTTTTTGTATCAGTGTATGTGACCATTGATGGGTCGAGTCACGATAATTGTGACGAAGACCGCCTTGATCCGATGTTGATATGATTATTGGACTGGATTGGTTTGGTTATAGATGCATTACAGTAATGACAGACAGTTGAGCTCATACAGTTATTTTGGCAAAACATAATTATAAGGTATTACATATAGCCCAAGTGGGAGATTGTTAGATTATTGGGCTTATATGAAATAATTATGTGTTGCGGACTGTCATATAGATTTATGCCTGTGAAAGTGATCTAATAAGATATTTGGGCATTAATGTATCTAATAGGGTGTGGCCTTTAATGTGTAGGGACGTAAGGGTAATTTCTATTTTAATGATGGGCTAAATTAGAAATAAAGAAACAGATAACTATCTAGTTATCTATATAAGGCGGTTATGGTCCCCAGATCACGCGTCTCACAGAACACAACGTTTGCTTTCTCTGGTATCCCATCACTAGAGAAAGAGAGATCCCTGAGAAGCAAAAAGGATTCTCACAAGGGAGAACGCGTAGATCTGGAAGACTAAAGCCACGTTTTCACAAGTCAATTAAAGCTATGGATTCAGGTACGCTTCCGCAATTCAGTTTACAATTTTTATTGATTCAGCATGCGTAGAGGTTTATGACTCAATTAGGATTTATTATATTCTTACATGTTGATCGTGATTGAGATGTCTATTTTGCTGCTGCCAAATTACTCCAATGCCCTCATGGCAGGAAGCTACTGCTTTTTCTTCTTCTTCTTCTTTTTAAATTAAATGGTAAGTCGGTCGAAGCGGCCCTTCCCAACCCAATTCTTCTCTTTTTCTCTCCAACAGCATAACGCAATTGAGAAAAGAAGTGTACAATTGCGGGGTAAATGAATTAGGGGAACTCTGAAGTGATGGGAGCAATCGAGTGCTTTTGGCCGCAGATTGCAAGGATGACACTGCACGAGACGCACTCGCATCTTTGCCCGTACACAATTGCGGTGTCACTTTCGGGGTTAAGGCGTCCAGTCGGGGCTATTTTGGGGAAGATGATCTATTTTGGGGTTGGCCACTTGGAAGGGAGACTAGCTCTTTTGTCTAAAACTTCCGCGCGGTTTCCAAACGGAGCACTTTTTGCCCGACCAAATGCGGCATCTACGGATTACATTACTTCCTGAACTATATTGCTGCAATGGGTAGGTAATGACGAGCGGTTATTTTGTAACAAATTCTAAACTATATTTATTATGACGCGGATTATACAAACTTTTTTCTTTGTTATCATCAAAATGCAAACTTGTATCAATGATCCAAAAGTACAATCTGTCAAGGTTCTCATCCAAGAAATTTGATGTGTCCGTTTGTGTGGATAATGGTAGACAAACCAAGTTGATGTGACTCAATAGAATTCCACCAAAAAGCCTAGACTTTGTTTGGTGTAACGCTAAAACTCGATTTTTTTTTGTATTATAAATGCTCTAAACTTGTACTGATGATAAAAAAAAATTACATTTTGTCCCGATTCTGCTCAAGATGACCGTTAAAAGTCCATTGTGATGGCTTGTTTGGACAACGGTAGGTAAATGGAGCTAATGTGATGGTCCAAAGTGAAATTTCATATAGATTGAATATGTACATAAAACTTATGGATTATATTATATAATTAAAAATGTAATGAATGATATTATATATTGAGTCAAAATTTAAATATTATATTGAATAAGTTAAAAATTTATGAATTATATTACCATTTCAACCAAACTTTAAATATCATTTGTGTCAGTTTCTTTCTCGCAAATAAATGAATGATTGGTGTGATTCCTTCCGTTCTTGAGCAAGGCTGGTTCATGGACTGCTCGTAGTCAAAGTCTTCGTAGACTTTTGACATTACCCTTCTAATCCCGTGATGTTTCAGTCTTCTTGCACCAACCATATGATGTTCTTATATTTATTTATTTTTTGGAGAGTGGTTGCTAGTATTACTTACCACGTTGAGACGAGGGGTAGTTTGCTCAGATTTACATTATGGCATCCATATCAAAATCACATTGACCAATCTCATACAATTGTTAATCTAATGATTATTTTTCAACTCAAGGAAAAACCATGTTCATAGGACACTTTATACTTTTCACGTAGTTAAATAAGTCGTTATTAACTTTTTTATTGATTGATGCCATGATTGGCTGAATTATTTAAAGATCAAAGTGTTTTATGAATATATGGTGTTTGTCTGCAATTATTGTTTCAAGCTACTAAATTAATTCCGTGATAACTAATTTCAGGTTTCATGATAAAGAACTAAAGTTTCACAACACTGACTCGGCAACAACCAACATAAGCTGCAGCTACCCAAATCAGCTTCTATTTACCGTTCTTTAGCCAACCAAAGTGATTCGTAAAGGCACGTACAATATCATAGGCTTTTTATGGTCCAGAACAGGATCAATAGATGTCTAAACAAAAAAATTGAACAGTACGGTAGCAAAATCAGGACACCACATTGCGAAATCTGAAACGCAGATTGGCTCGATATGCAGAAAGTCGTGGTCTAGTTTGCTTGGACTGGTCAATGATAATAATGAGTCGCTGCAGCCAGTCCTGTCGAAGTCGACAAGGGCACGTCTTTTTAACACCGAAAGTGGCCCTTCCCAACCCAATTCTTCTATTTTTTTGTCTCTTCTACACCAATACGCAATCGAGAAACAGACCTGTCTTCTGAAGCAATGGGAGCAATCAGAGTGCTTTTGGTGACAAACAAAAAAATTGACAGAAGTTCTTCCCCTTTTTTTATTTATTTTTGAATTCTAATTGTCCTATTTTTGTTTTACGTCACACTTTCCTCACGACAAACTATATCTAAATATAATAATACAAATAATTTATATATTTTAATTCAATATATAATATAAATTATTAATTTATTAATAATACAACAGTTTGAAGGATTTAAAGAAAATTATATGTCATCTCAAGAAGGAAATAATACAAATAAAATATTACTGCCTTTTAGTTTCTCGGCACCATTGAATTTGAACATTTACGGTTTAGATTTTTAGATCTACAGGATCCATAACATAGCATTATAAGAGAAGTGTATACTTAATCATAATCCAAAAAAGTCATCATAGAGAAAAGAGAAAGAAAATTTTTAATGGATTCTCACAATATGAGTTTATTTGTGGAGGGCTAAGTCTTGCCCATTTCTTACACAATATATAACATTTTATAGGCATGCAAAGAGGGAGGGACGTAAGAACACCGACAATTTTGGCACTATGACATCAATACGAGGACAACATAACTATGACATACAAGGACAATAAGTGACACTCCTTACACAAGGACAATAATGCACGCACAAGGATATATGACACCAATAATTTTGATGTCACGAAACAACAGGTGACTTGCAGATCACTTTCTTACAAAACTTCCTGACAATCTGCTTGGTGATGGATAACCTGTAATGAGATACCTAAAATTTAATTTACTTAATATTTTTGTAAGAATTCTGCTAAATATTTAAATTAGTTTCTCATTAATATTATTTTTTATTCATTTAAATTCGATGATGATATATTATATAAAAATCATGAATCATATTAAACAATTTAAAAGATCATCGATTATATTACACATTAAAAATAAAATTCATGAAATATATTACATGGGTTAAAAATCAAGGGTCATCTTATAAGCTGGAGTAAAGTTGTGAAGGTTTCGTGTTTTTTTTGTTCTTTTTTCTCCGTATATATTGTCTTCCATTAGGTTTTTTGACAACACGTGTCTTCGTATATTTCCACGGACTTGCCCGCAGGTTGCAGGGACACACTGCAAGAGACACGCTCGAGTCTTTGGCTGCACGTAATTGCAGCGTCACTTTCGGGGTTGGTTGGGACGTCCAGTCGAGTCGGGGCTATTTTGCAGGGACACACTGCACGAGAATCCTACCCATTGCTGGGTCAATAAGTCTGTGGAATTTTGAAGGGATGGAGAGCAATCGAGTGCAATTATAATTATTCTTTGTGGGGTCACATCAAACCCAACTGACCACAAGTGCTAACTTTGCCTGCACGTAATTGAAGAGTCACTTCTGGTGTTGCAGCTCTCTCTTACGTCCTTTCTCTATTCATCGAGCCCGTACTGGCCGTTCACCGGCGAATGGATCGACGTTAACTCGCTAGTGGACTGTGGATTGACAAACGAAGGCGAGGGCCTGCGTTGGTGACGGATGGGCGAGAGCAAAGAGTGTTTCCGTAAAAAATCCTAATATTATACTTATCATGACATAATTTCGAGCCACAAAAATCAAACCAAGTTTACTCGAAATGTGTCGCGCTTGAAAACCTCTCTCGAGCCGTCTCTCTCACCCATGGAGAGCTCTCTCTGCCGTATGGCAGCTCAGAAATCCAAAAGGAAAACCCTAACTCTACAATCCACAAACAATCTCTTGCTCACCCAATTTACAGTACCATAAGAATACTTCATTACAGATTCCAACCACATCACAGATACAAAACTCAAATCATTCCCATTTCAGTATCTTATGTCTATCTTCCCCAAACCCAGAAAACCCTAACCCATATTTCCAGACTTTCATATCAATATGAGTACAATTTCAACCCAGCACAAAAGTTCCGAAACCCTTATGTATCCCACCTAGCTACTTTGTCTTTCACGCTATACCCACTAAACCCTTATCCCACGATCCTCATAAACCTGTAAGTCTTGACTGGCTTCATGGCAGAAGAAGAGCAGAACGAAGCACGTCTAGCGGCATTATGTAAGCGATTGGGTGGTTTATGGCCCCAGAAGCAGATTGTTGAAGTTGATGCGGAGATCTCTGCGGAGAAAATAAATGAATGTAAGTTATCTCTCATAGGCCAACTCTATCAATTTCCAAAGATTAATATTCAGGCCTTTCAAAACACAATGCGTCGAGTTTGGAAACTGAAATCGGTTGAAATATTCCAAATAACTCCAGGCACCTTTGAATTTAAGTTCTGGACAGAGAAGGACAGGGACAGAGTGATAGAGCAAGGTCCGTGGTCATTTGCTAACCACTTGCTTTTACTGAAAAATTGGAAGCCAAACACTCCACCCTCTTGTTACGATTTTAGCCAATGTGAGTTTTGGGTACAAATCTATGGGATGCCAACCGAATGGTTATCAGAAGGAGTCATTGCTAAAGTAGCAAGCAAGATAGGCAGTGTGGCTAAGGTGAAAATTGAGTCAAGAGGCTATACGGCAATTAAAATAGGGAAGGCAAGGGTAACCCTGGATATTTCAAACCCTCTCTTACCAGGGTCACTTTTCAGTAATAAAGGAAAGAAAATATGGCTTGAGTTTAGGTATGAAAGATTACCTCATTATTGTTACTCCTGTGGAAGGGTGGGGCACTATGCTCAACACTGCGAAGCTTTCCCATGTACTGAAGAACAATTGAAAGGAATGAAAGAATTCCCATTTGGATCCTGGTTAAAAACAGAAGCTAATGAATATAGCCCTTATTGGGAAGTTTACTATGGTAAGAAGGCAGAGGAACCAATGGAGGAAGAGACTGTACCTGAAACTGATAGCTCTGTAGGGCAGATAGTAGTGTATGAAGGGCTAGTAGAAGCTGAAAAGGGCAGAAAGAATATTGAGAAGGGTAAGGAAAAGCTAATAGAGGAAGTTAGAGAGGAGGATCTTACCTTGTACCCAATGGACTCAGCCTTAACCTTGCAAAGTCTTCCTTGTATCCACCTAGAAAATACTCAACAGGCCCCTACCACAGGAGGAATCAACAAAAGGGGAAAATCTCCTAAGAATACCGGTTGTAAGAAAAAGAAAAGATACCTTCCTTATGAGTCTAAAAGGGTTAATAGGGATGTGCTGGATGAATCCCAATTGCTGGATACTCAAGTTCTACTGAGTGAGGAAGTCTGCTCCCCCGGGCTCTGATGGCTAGCCCTAACAAGCCATCAGGGTACAAATGAAGGTTATATGTTGGAATTGTCAGGGGGTGGGCTCTCCCCTGACAATTCAAGCTATTAGAACCATAGTGGTTCAAGAGAAGCCCTCTGTTTTATTTTTAATGGAGACTAAGAATAAAGAAGAAGTTCTTAGGAGAATGCAGAAGAGATTAAATTTTCAGGAGTGTTTTGTTGTGAATCCAAATGGTTTAGCTGGGGGTCTGGCTATTTTCTGGGATGAACGGACTTCACTTACTATAAAATACAGCTCATCTCATGTGGTGGATGCAACATGTATACTGGAAGGAAGTAACCAAGCTATG
Organism: Melaleuca alternifolia; assembly: GCA_019926035.1. Taxonomy (NCBI): domain Eukaryota; kingdom Viridiplantae; phylum Streptophyta; class Magnoliopsida; order Myrtales; family Myrtaceae; genus Melaleuca; species Melaleuca alternifolia. The sequence goes on along the minus strand of JAGKPW010000624.1, from coordinate 96,347 downwards.
CGACTTACCTGTGTCCATGCCCCTACTGATTTCCACCATAGACTGCAAGTGTGGAATGATATAAAATCTTTCAACCAAGAAAACCCTCTCCCGTGGGTCTGCATGGGTGATTTCAATGAGATCTTGTACCAGTGGGAGAAAATTGGCAAAAGAAAGGCAGACAATCATAGAATTAATGCTTTTCAGACTTTCCTTCATGACTGTGACTTTATGGATATGGAAAGCAAGGGCTGCTCATACACATGGAGTAACAATAGGAGTGGAGATGATATGGTCAAAGAAAGACTAGATAGGGCTGTGTGTACCTTTGATTGGCGTGTGAAATTTCCTGAGGTAGAAGTCTATGCTCTACCTACTATTGGCTCTGATCACTGCCCCATCCTCCTAAATATCTTCCCTGTTTTTCAGAGAAGAAAGAAAGTGTTTAAATTTGAAATGTTCTGGCTTGAAGATAGTGAATATGATCAGGTAGTTAATAATACCTGGAAAGCTTCATATGGGCATAATATAGATCTGACTGCACGACTAAAAACAGTTGCTGAGGAGCTCTCAGTTTGGAGTAAGAGCAGGTTCTCAAATGCAGCCAGACAAATTTCACAGTTGAAGCAGGAGATGCAAGAGATCATCAACAGTCAGTATCTTACGGCTAATCAAGACAGAATGAATTTTCTAAAAGGAGAGGTGGAGAGGCTGTGGAAACATGAGGAAATGTTTTGGGGTTTGAGGTCCAGAATTCAATGGTTGAAGTGGGGGGATAAGAACACTAAATATTTCCATGCCACAACTGTGCAGAGGAGACTAAGAAACAGAATAATGATGCTCAAAGATGAAAATGAGGAGTGGTGTAGAAACCTTAGCCAACTGAAGACAATGACCTCTCAGTTTTTTAAGGAGCTTTTTACTACAGCAGGGACCAGAAACTTTCAACCAATCATTGACCAGATCCCTAATGTAGTAACTGAAGATATAAACAGAGCTCTGACCAGGGAGGTAAGTGTCGAGGAAATTACTAAAGCCACCTTTCAACTGGGTGCATTCAAAGCTCCGGGACCTGATGGACTGAGTGGCAAGTTCTACCATCACCATTGGACTGAGTTGAAAGACGCAGTGTTCCAGGAAATTAAAATGTTTTTTGCCTCTGGGAACTTTAATCCAGAATTAAATAGAACATATATCACCCTGGTCCCTAAAGTCCCTAACCCAGAAAAATTGGAACAGTACAGGCCAATCAGCTTATGTAACTATGCCTATAAAATCATCTCCAAAGTTCTAGCAAATAGGCTGAAAGTATGGCTCCCAGAACTGATAGCTGAAGAGCAAAGTGCGTTTGTGGGTGGCAGACAAATACAGGATAATATTCTCATTGTGCAAGAAGTCCTTCACCAACTCAGAATTCGAAAAAGAAAGAAGAAATTCCAGGCTGTGCTCAAAGTGGACATGAAAAAGGCCTATGACAAAGTAGAATGGGATTTCCTACAAGACTGTATGAGGAAAATGGGCTTTAATGAAACGTGGGTGAAATGGATAATGACGCGTGTCTCAACTGTGTCATATAGTGTGAAAGTTAATGGGGATCCCTTACCTTTCTTTGAGCCTTCTCGTGGAATCAGACAAGGTGACCCCCTTTCCCCCTATCTGTTCATCATTGTGGCCAATACACTGTCAATGATGTTAAAGAAAGAAGTTGAGAATGGAGATATTAGAGGAATTCGTCTGAACCCCAACTGCCCTACCTTATCACACTTACTGTTTGCCGATGACTTAATACTCTTTATGGAAGGGAGAATAGCAGAATGCCAGGCAGTCGCAGAAGTACTCAACCAATACTGCTATGCTTCTGGACAAACAATCAATCAAAATAAGTCAAGAATGTTCTTTAGCAAGGATTGTCCAGAGGAGTTGAAGAGAAATATGACCTATGAAATGAGAGTTCCAGAAATACCCAAAACAGGGAAGTACCTGGGTATACCTTCTGATTGGGGGGCTTCCAAAAAGGATATGTTTGCCTGGATCCTTGACAGGGTAAACCAAAAGCTAGAAGGATGGAAAGAAAAGTTCCTCTCCAAAGCAGGGAAAGAAATTTTATTGAAGTCAGTAGTGCAGGCACTTCCTCAGTATGCAATGTCCGTATTTAAAATTCCACTTTCTGTATGTAGAGCTATAGAACAGAAAATAGCAGCATATTGGTGGAAAAACAGTGAGAGCAGAAAGGGTGTACACTGGAAGAACTGGGAAAGCCTGAAAAAAAGGAAGGATGATGGAGGCCTGGGCTTTAGAGACCTAATTGACTTTAATAAGGCGATTTTAGGTAAACAAGCATGGAGGTTACTTCAGAATCCAAACTCTCTATGGGGCAGATTATTTAAAGGTCTCTACTTCCCTCATATAGATCTGGCACATGCAGAGAAAGGGTCAAGACCATCATGGGGGTGGCAAAGTTTATTGGTAGGCTGGCAGTCTATTTACACTCATACAAGGTGGGTGGTTGGCAGAGGTGATAAGATCAAAATTCGTGAAGACAAGTGGCTGCCTAGAGGTGTTATAGGCGGTCCAGCAAACCGAGCTGATCCTACATGGGTTGCTGAGCTCATACAAGTTGAAAGTGGGATATGGAATGAAACTAAGATACAAGAAATGCTGGATGCAAACACCACCAAAGACATATTACATACCCCTCTGAATTCTAGGGGGGCTGAAGATAGAGTTATCTGGGAACACACAAAATCTGGACAACTAACAGTAAAGAGTGCATATAACATAATTCGATCTGGAACTAAGAACCAAACACAATTTCAGCCATCCACATCATACCAGACCCCTAGATCTCTCTGGAACAGAATTTGGCAAGCCAGAGTTCAATCAAAGGTGCGTTTTTTCCTATGGCAAGCATGTCAGAACTCTTTAGCAACCAAAGTTAATCTAGAGCGAAGGGGAATTATTCAGCAAGCCACATGCACAATATGCAAACAACAGCCCGAAACAATTGAACATTTGTTCCTGTTCTGCCCTTGGACCCAAGAGATATGGAGAGAGTCGTCTTTAAATATCCAAATAGACAGCCAAAGTATCTCAAGGATGGAGGAGTGGTTATCACAGTTTAATCATACCTCGGTTTCTTTCAATCTACTAGCATGCTTACTCTGGCAGATCTGGAGGGCTCGCAACAGCTTCATGTTCCGAGGACAGCACCTAAATCCCTACGAAGTAATATTGACAGCAAGAGCAGACGAGAGGAAAATTAGTAGGATTTCAATTAAAAAATAGAAAGGAGAGAGCGAAGCAGTAGACCTACCTCAGAAATGGAGACCCCCTCCTCCTGGGGTTCTGAAGGTGAATATCGACGCCTCCTTTATTCACGAGACTAATGAAGCTGCTGTCGCCAGTGTGTGCAGAGACAACAGGGGATTTCTAATGGAAGGAATGGCCAGATCTATACAAGTTTCCTCATCAACTCAAGCGGAGGCCATGGCTTTTGTTGAAACCCTAAAGGCTCTGGAAAGTCGAAGGGAAGAAGTGATCGTGATTGAATCAGATAGAAGTGATCTGGTGAGTGTGATAAGCGGAGGTGCAGATCAAGACATTTGGGAAGCGAGCGTGCTGATCGAAGAAGCCCAAGCCCACATGAAGAAGTTTCGGAACCTTACTCTGGCCCATTGCCATAGAAATGCAAATCAGGTCGCGGACTGGGTAGCCAAAGCCCAAAGAAGAGGTTTTTTGCCGAAGAATTGGGTGGACTCACCCCCTGCAAGCCTTCTGGATTTAATTTCTACTGAGTCTATGTTTATGTCTTATAGAACTTCTACTCATATGAGAATATAACTATGAGTTTATTTCGACCAAAAAAAAAATACTTATCATGACATTAGTTATCTAAATTTTGTCATGTTATATAAAATTCAAACTTTATGAGTGACCCAGAAGTACATTCTCTCAAAGATCTATCTAAAATGGATCAATAAAAATTTAATGCGCTCAATTGTGCGGTCAATAATAAATAAAAGAAGCGGGCATGACTCAAAGAGATTCTCACCAAAAAATCTAAACTTTGCCCGGTGCGACACTGAACATCAACTTTTTGACAAAACAATCTCCCAATTTACCTTTTTCTGAAATTGAATATCCCAAAACCACTTCCTTGCAACAAAAAAAATCTCAACGTTGATGGAAGCCTGGCTGTGAGGCACAAATTACCAAACAGATGAATCCTTGGGGTGATTCCTTCTTGAGCAAGTTTGGTTCGTGGACTGTTCGAAGTCCAAGTTTTCGTAGACTTTTGACTTTGCCCTTCTAATCCCGTCATGTTTCAGCCTTCTCGCACTAACCATACGCTGTTCTTTATTAATTTATTTGGAGAGTGGTAGCCAGTATGTTAATATCACGTTAGAACGAGGAATGGCTTGCTTAGGTTCAGAATGTCCGCCTCCGTATCGAAATCATGCCGACCAATCTCATGGAAATTTCAATTTAATGATTGTGTTTCAATGCAAGATAAAACTATGTTATCAGAACGCCTTCGTACACTCCATTTTGTTAAATTAGACGATATAGACGTTTTGATTGATTGATAACGTGATTTGTTAGACTATCTAAAATTTCTAAATATCGCAAGTATTTTCTAGCTTTCTAAATCAATTCTTTGACAATAAATTCCAAGTTTCGCAATAGAAAATAACACTTTGTGGGGAAAGTTTGAACATGCTGCCTTGACGACGACCAACATAAGATGTAACTATCGGGATCAGCTTCTATCAACCGTTCTTTAGTCAACCAAAATCACTCGTAAAGCATCGGCACGTATGATATCATAGGCTTTTCACAGTCTAAATTAGAATCAATCCAATGATGAATAAACCAACTATTGCCTTCCCCTAATTGATCTCTCGCTCGATCTTTCCTTCCTTAAACAATTCAGACACGAACAAGTTCAGAACCCCTACTTGTCAAATGCTGCTGCCCAAAAAAAAAAACAAATATCATCTATCAAATGGTGGCCGCCTATCGATCAACCATCAAACTAATTAGCCCACCGGGGACCTCAACCTCCATTCACGGCAAAACTGGCCCGCAAGAATCCAAGGGAAATCTTGTAAAAAACGTAAAGTGATGATGAATGGATGTAAAGCAATACAGCAAAGCAAAAGAATACGGGGTTCATCCTAATGTGGAAAAAGAAGACCTGCGAATGCTTTAGCGAGCCTTTGTGCTGTCGGCAAGATTTCAGTCAAAAGAAGACCCGCCAAGGAAAGAAAAAGAAACATGAGGATGCATTTCGGTGGCAAGGAATTACTCATCATTGCTTATTCCCGTTTTGCCCTCTTCTTTTCCCGTGCCGCGAGGAATTACTTTTCATAGCTATGTTCATGAAATGTCGACATTATTGAAGAGCTTGGGTTACCATCTTCACTCTTATTGCGAACACGCTGGCCTGGTATGACCCCTCATTGCAAGGGGCCGTTCTGGGCTCGGGCCCAAGAGGGTTAAGTCCTTGCTGTGTATGGGGCAGCATGGCCCAGTTCCCCATCTTAAGATTCGGGTTCTTTTAATGTACGTCTCAGGAAAAGTGAATTGCGGAAGTTCAAGTCTATTGCGAACTTTTTCGCAAGACTTTATGAGCATGATGAGTCGAATTCAGATTTTAAAGGAGAAAAAGAATCATAACGCGCAATTGTGGGTGCAATATAAACATCAATAAGTTATGGTCTCGGTAACAAACAAAGAATATGTGACGTGAAGTATTACAGTAAAATATAAAAAGACTGGAAACAAAAGGATGTCCTAGAATTTGGGGCAGAATTGAGAACTTTATTGCTTTTTTCTTTTCTTTCTTTGGAGAAACAAAGGATCGTGATTCCCAAAAATTATAGATAGTAACCTATAATGAGTTGAAGAGTTTCAGATATTACTGTTTTGTATCAATATAAGGGTGCCAGGTGTACTTGAAAAAGACGTGTTGAAAAGATGGATTCGAAAAGGAAAAATGCCTTGCTCATTATAATTAGTCTACCAAAAAGGAAAAAAAAAATAGCAGTGCTATTTTGTAAAACTTTTTGATTGAAATTACTCTTCTTATATTTAAGTTATCAAAATGTCCTTCGTTGTTTTACCCGCACTTGCATATATCTTCTTCCTAGTTTTTATAATGAATCACGGACAATATTGTAGCTTCCGCAATGTTGTCATTGCACTCCAAGCATCATGATGCCGCTACCCCGACCACAAATACCCTCTCGTGTGACCTCCCTTGATGCTAGATATGGTTCTAGTGCATGCATAAAAAATGGCAATTGTCCTAGTGCAAGCAAAAAATTGTCCTAGTACATGCATATGGTTCTTGTCGTCCACATCATCAAGAAGAAGGAGGACTCTTTTCTTAGATAGCCTATCTCTGATTGTTTGAGTCCCTTCATCAATTTGTTTTATGTGTGTTCATTTCGTTTTGAGGATATCATAAATGAGTTGATTTTGCAAGCACATGACGTCCTTTGTTTGAAATTTTTCTCATATATTGGAAAGAAAGCAACAATTTTCAAAATTGTAGGACAACTGATCGTAGGTAATTTTGGCAATAATTGTCTTTCCAATGCCACCCATCCCATGAATTCCTATAATCTGTGTTTCATTTGTTTGAGCACATATCATGATCCACTTGGTGATCGATATCGACCATATAGTCTGATACCATCAGATAAGCCTTTTTCAACTCATCAGAAACCCTTTGTGTAACTTGAATTTGCGAACTCACCTTCTCGCCCAGTGTCTGTCAGAGGTCAAAACACAACAAGTTAGAAAACAATTTGGAACCAAACTAATTATGACGAGACCAAATCGAAACTATAGACAAATCGTAATGTGTTCAAGGATTCAATTCATTTTAGATGGATTACTGTTGGTACTGAGGGTAATGAATTACCTGAACCAGAAAATTTTTTGTTCGAAATAAACAGACAAAATAGGGGTTGTGCAGTTATGTAGCATTAATTCTACCGTAGAACTCCAATAGTTCAAAAATCAAAGAGAAGGCGAGAGGGAGCAACTCGGAGAGCAGGGGCCTAGAGCTTGGAGTCATCGTAGAGTGCCTAGAGGCTTAGCATTTTGTCTAGTGTCTCTTCTAACTCCGCGTCTGACCTCGCCGTCGCCAATGACGACGATGATTCCGCCATTTGCGAGTCGGTCGAGGCCTGCGATCGCGAAGGTAAGCTAACGAAGGTGGAGCAGTCATCGTGAGGAAGTCTTTGTGAAGATGGAAAATGATCCTGGTTTTGGGGATAGGCATTGGCTTTGGTACTCGCACGAGAAAATATTCAGCATTATCAAACTGTCCCGGGAAGTTGATGCGCATTCCTCTTGTCTGAATTGACACGTGACAAATTTCTTTTTTTAATAATAAAAACCTAGGCCCCGCCAAGGAATCTCGCTCTTCAGCAACTTTTCTACTTTGACCGAAAGACTAAAGGACCAAGTGCATGAGAAGGATTAAGATTTGTCATATAAGTTGATCATTCGATTAATTCATTTCGTTAATTCTTTCTAATTAAGTTAACAAAAAATGCTAATGTGTCTTGTTTTACCATTTCCTAGATCAAGCGCCACATCAAAAAATCTTCAATTTTTTTTTTAAAAAAAAGATAAGCTAGATTCGATTTAAAACAATGAAAACGTTAAAAATCCTAAGGAAAAAAAAAAACACAAAGTGAGGCCTTGCCGATGCCTACTGCCGCCACCCATCTTTGAAAAGGCCCAGCGGAGTCGTCTCTGCCTCACCAGCCCTAGGCAAGACGGTGGCCCGAATATGGGGGTGGGCCCGACCTTTGCCAAACCTTTCCGACAAAGGTCGATGAAAGTCACCAACGAGGTCCATTCCTCCTTTTTTCACTTTTTTAAAGTAATCCTTTTAATATATTTAATCTAATTTAAGTAAAATATAAAAAAACATAAAATTATAATAATAAATGTCATGCAAAAGAGAGAAATTAATAAGAAAATGTTAGTTTAGCATTTCTTGTTAACCTAGTTGGATAGAGTTAACCAAATGACTTGACTGAACCAATTTGACATTTTTTAGAACTTGATTGTATTTTTTGAAAGGTTTATAATTTAATTATATTTTAGTAACAAGTTTTAACACCTTAATCACAAAGAAAACCCATCCTTCGCTTTTTGTTCATAAGCTTTTCCTTCCATTATTGCTCCGGAACCTCACAGTCCAAAGGTGCTTGGAGAGTTCGTGTTTTTCTGTATTTTCGTTTTAAATTGTTTTTCCCTTTTCATATTCAATTTTTTTTTGTTTTCGAATTGTTATTTCGTTTTTTGGCTTTATGTGCGTGGTGCGAAAGTCTCCCGCTATTTAGAGTAGGGAATATGTACTTTCATTTCCCCTGTGAGCGCTCGAGGTGGAGATGTTCCAACTTGGCATTGTCACCTGAGTCACGATGGATTGTGAAATTTTGTTTTGATAAATAAAAGAGTAGAAAAAGATGATCATCCCAAGAAAATATTCGATTAAAGTCATAGTTAATCAGTCCACCCATAAATATATGGGTCTGTCATTATGACATCACCGGTATTTAGAAATGTAAAATTCCTTCCATATAAGGTAGTGTGTGTTTAAAACTCAGATCATCACATAAGTTGAACTTGTGAACCCATAAAAACTAATGTGATCCAATTGTCATTGGCTCAGCACTCTTGAGGGTGGGTTTTGATATTTTCTTGTTCAATTTGTTTTTTCTGAAGCGATTGAGTAATGTACGAGCCTGACAAAAAAATAAAAATTGAGTGGTGTATAAATCTGTCTTGTGCTTATAAAGTATGACTTGAGCCAGATGAGGGGTTGATTTATCTATGTTGCCTGTAGATCTTAAGATTGGTCTTTGTAAAATTGATCGTTTTACTCTTCACAATAATAATAATTTTTCTAGATTTTCACTCTTTTATTTAGACTTCCACTGTTTTTTTTTTTTGTGTACAAATATAAAACGTATCATGACTTTCAATGTCTAAGATCACAATCTCTCTTTACTTCGCACATGGCCAATGAAAATGTCCAATGACTTCTCCTCTCAAATTATGGACCTTTTCTTTTATTCCGTATTCTTTTATATGCATATTTAAGGCCGAGAGACGGACAAATTATGGGAAATTAATGATAGAGTTGTAGAGTGTGATAAAGAAAAATAGAATTAAATTAGACAAGCTTTTTCCAGCTAATCGCATGCATGTGATTTCTATTATAAGCATGAATGCCCTAGATTTCTACTATGCATCGGGGCAATATTTTTTTTTTAGTTGTAACCCTGAAATTCATGACACTTAAACTGATCTTAGTAGTAAAGAGATTGTCTATGGCAATATTGTAATTTTCTCCCTTTCTAATTCTAAAGGATTTTTTTTTTCATGTAAAACATCGATTGTCTTCTTCTCTGTCTTTTCTCTTCAACAATCCTGTTCCTAACAACATAATGTCATTATTTTGTAAGACGGTTATCAGTTTCTTTTCGCACTATAGATAGTTCATCAATTTTAGAAAGGATAACTCAACTCAAAATACTATAAGTAAATTTAACTAGAAAATGAAGAGAAGAAAATATTACATCCACTTCAGCATAAGTTTTTAGAGAGCAATTAAGAATCGATAGATAATAGTAAGTCTCCTCCTCCAAGAGAAATGAATTTCATAACTTGAGATTAAGCTTAACTCACCACTCAAGTATAGTTACGTTCTTTTAGAGTTTGAATAACTTAAGTCATTAGATTGACTTGAATTTGAATTTGAATTCGAAAATATATGACTCAAAAAAGGCTTGCGACTATAGTGGAGAAATTGAAATTTTCATGCATCTTGAGAATATAAATAAAACGGATAGTTTATATTAACCTTGATTTAGTGCGTTTTTCAGAATCCTGGTTCGAACCAACTAATAGTGCCGAAGCTAAGCCTAAGTGCTAAGGTGGAGACGTCAAAGGAAACAAAATTTGTCGAAAAGCACGTGTCTCTCCGCAGTCAAGGGAAGCTTTGGGAGGCACATCAAATTAGCACCGCAGTTTTTAGTCCTTTAAGTAGAGAAAGCTAACCAGTATATGTTAATAAGATGGATACAACGGCAGACGACAAGCTCAAGACTCCAGTTTGCTTAATCTCACAGCTTATCATGTCATCGGATCTTCCACATGTCGACAATTGTCCACGGCTTAAGCATCTGGTGGAATGGCCAGATTGAAATCCTTTGGAATTTCCAGTTGCAAGCTTTCACCACGTGCTGAGTCTATTTCTTCAAAGCTTCAACGGCATCCATAAGGCACTAGGTACCTTTCCAATGGAACCATTATTCATCCTCACTATTTTCAGACTTTTCATGTTCCCTATTGAATTGAGTGGCCCTTTAACGCACGTCTAGGAGACATCCAACTCAAGAAGTGATTGCCGATTGCCTATAGAGTTCGGAAGCCTCTCTATACATCTACAATTTTTTTTTTCAAATTCAAAGCCTGTAAGAGCTCCAATCGACAAGGGAAGTTGTGCAATTATGATGCTTCTGAGAGAGCGTCTCAATGGCCATGAACAAAAAGCAATGAGAATTTCAAGATCCTTCAGCACTCGATATTCAGCATTAAAGAATTCATAGATATAATCCGTGAGTGCATTCAATTGATTCCACCGGTCAACATCATAAAAAAGATGAGAAATCTTTTACTAAATAGCCAATCTTTAATTGTCTTGATCCCTTCAACATTACTTATTTCTGTTGATTTCCTTTGAGGATATTGGAGATTAATTACTCTGCAACAACTTAATCCCCTTGAGCTCTGAAGTTTCACTAATGTTAGGGAAAAAAAAAAAGCAACGGCTCGAAACTATGCAAAAGTTGACTGTAGATAAGTTCAGCGGAAAGTGTCTGTCCAACACGACCTACTTCATAAATTCCAACAATTCATGTTTCTTGTGTGGCAAGCGCCTATAATACTCACAATTAAGACTACCTTGAACACCATGTTCACATCGAGAGGTCCATGAACTGGTTTTGGCGAGAGCTGTAAGAGTTTTTCTAATATGAGCTTCTATTAATTGAGATTGTAATTAACTGTAATACTGGTTTGGTATAATAAGGTTGGATATAAGGATTTTTAATCAGTCTAATATGGGCCTGGCTAGTGTGGGCCGAGTTGGGCCTGATCTGTGATGAAAGATTATAGCTGGAAACTCTACAAATAGCGCTCAAATCCCTCTTCTAGCTCTGATGCACAAATACCTCGCATAAAGAGCACATAAGGTTAAGAGCGTCGCGAGTGGTTGTTTCATTAAGCTAGCGATACGGTGGGTCATAAAAGAGAAGATCTTGAGCTAAGGATCATCGTATTCCGTATCAAGAACGATGAATTTCAAATCAAGTAAGTAAAATCAACTCTTCTCGATAATGGGTTCTGTAATCTAGTTATGGCAATCCTAGGGTAGCCGTTTTCACGGTCAACATGAGCAACCAATACCACCTCGAGCACCGCTTTAATTGCACACAATTTTTCTCCCGATCTAGATAGACCTTCAAGCTTTTTCCTCGTAAAAGAACATATGGGTACTGATAAGCAAGTTCTATGAAATAACAATGAAGAGAACACACATTTAGATGAAATGTAATAATCATTTTGATGGGCCTACGATAAAGGGGTAAAAAAACACGATCATGTTTGCCTAAATAGCTCTTTTTCCCAACAGATGAATATAGTGCGGTCAACATAAAATCTCATCCCTCATCTGCCTTTCTTCGGTCTCCATCTATACAGCTGCCCAATTAGCCATAGCTCCCTGCATGCAAGGATTTGATTTTCAATAAGTCTCTTAAACTTTAATTCCTCTCAGCAACAGTAGAAACCGGCAAAAAGCCGGTCGTTTGAGACGTCTCTCCTAGCGGCTCTTGTCAATCTGAAAACCTAGAAGAGTCATCTAGTATAACTTGAGGTGAATGGGGGGTCTTCTATTACAGATAACTACCTAGGTATAATTATTTCGATTTGCATGATTTCTGATCCCAAGTTAGAATCATATGTCCCATGCCCAATAATACTAAATTTAGCCTTGAGCATAAGATTGATACCTTGGAGAAGATGAACAATTTTTTTTTTCGTGTCATAAACGGGAGCTTTACTGCAGCAATTAGTGAAATTCCTCTCTCTTCATTTTATTACTTCTCCATAATTGCAAATCCCACTAAGAAGCACACCTTTCCTGCATATATTGAACATAAGCATGTCAAAACAGAGTCTGTCATCTTCACAATTGCAATAATGAGTTGATTATGCTTTAAAATTCCAGGATGAGAACCATAATGCTATATCCTTCCAACACGCATTCCATCTAATTTTTTACAGCAAAGTTACCTCCAATGCGAAGCAGAGGGTATCAACTTTGAAAAATGTGAAGCAGCAAATTGACAAGGATCTCTAATGAATTGTCTATCAATAAATAAAATAGTGATGCAATCACGTGTATATCTCCAACAAACATAACAGCAAGGACAAAACCATGCAGAGAGAATATAGCCAAAAAGTCTAACCAAACTAGGAAAGAAAACATACATATGTGCATTATTAAGAATCCTCTGGTTGTACGGAGTTACCATAATTTCGATATCTTCTTTAGATCCCAGGCATCAACTCACAAAAAGTAATTGTAAAGTGGAAGTGAAACTTCATATTACCGTCATCTTCATTTTGCTTTTTTCGGTCTTCATTTGTACAGCTGCCCAATTAGCCACAGCTCCCTGCGCAGAAATATTTCTGTAAGTCTATGTAACTTTAATTCCTCTCAGCAACATTAGGAGCAGCAAAAAGCCGGTTGTTTGAGATGTCTCCCTTTTAAAAACCTAAAAGAATCCTCCAGTATAACTTGAGGTGAATGGAAGGGCCTCTACGACAGAAAATCACCTAGGCAGAACCATTTCTAGAAAATGTACGCAATAATGGAGATCACACAAAACTTTCATTTACATGATTTCTAACCCCAACTGAAACTTATCGTATGTTCAAGGCACCGATATTACTGAATTTAGCCTTAACTATAAGATGATTTATCATACCTTTGAGATGGAAGTTTTGCTGTGCAAACTATTGATGCCGCTGCCTAAGTAGGATCCCTCTTTCTTCATCCTATGACTTCTCCATCACATTTGCAAATCCCACTAAGAAGCACACGTTTCCTGGAAAATAAACTGAACATAAGCATATCAATGTAGAGTGTCTATCTTCACAGTTGCAACAATGAGTTGATTATTCTGTAAAGCTCCAGCATGAGAACCATAGTTATATGACCTTCTGGCAACATTCCATCTACTTGTTTACAGTACAAAGAAGCTATCTCCAATGAAAGCGAGGTTATCAACTTTGAAATATGTGAAGTAGCAAATCGACAGGGCTCTCTGATAATTTGTGGAATATCAAATCAAAAGGATGCAATCAACATGCATACCTCGAGCAGGGAAATAAAAAGGCAAAGAGAAACCATCCAAAGAATATGCAGCCGAAAAAGCCAAACCAAACTAGGAAAAGAATAAAAATATCTCTACATAATTAAGAACCCTCTGGTTGTTCGGAGGTATCCTAATTTCAATACCTTCAGCAGATTTTCAGACAAGAACTCTCAAAAGGTCATTAAAAAGTACACATAAAAATTCTCTCTTCATATTTGTGAAAGAATTTGATTGCTAAAAAAGAACATTGGTTGTCAGATAAATTACCTTACCTCAATCTGTTTATAGTTTGGAGACAATGGAACAATTTGTGGTCGTGGATCAAGAAGCTGCAACGTGCACTTATTCATCTTCTTCTCCCTCAGAATAAGTTCCGCCACTTTTCTTCGTCAAATCTGACTCTCTCTGAGCAACGGCTAGAAATTGCCTCCACATTTAATTTGTAGCAACGATGGATTATAACCCTTAGTAATCCATTCAAGCTTGACAGATCAGGCAAATTTCGTAAAGATTTACAAGAACAAATCTTTAATTCTTCTAAAGATCGTGGTAGTTCGCCTTGAATCTCAATCATATTACCACAGTTTTCTACTTTAAGACATCTTAGTTTGTTAAATTTACTTAGATCATGTAGTATCTCCACTTGTCCAAGGTCACAAATCCGCAAATATTGTAGGTTCTCCCACAAATTTGCCTGACTTCTCCGACTAAAACCAGGAATTGCCTCACCATTTAATTTAGTGCAACCTTTTATGACAACCTGTCGTAGCTCCTTCAATCTGGACAGATCAGGCAACTTCTGTAAAGATTCACAGGAAGAAATCTTCAATTTTTCCAAAGATTGTGGTAGGTTTCCCTGAATCTCAACCAGATTACCACACTTTTCTACTTGAAGAAGTTTCAGCTCGTTTGACTTGCTTAGATCAGGTAGGATCTGCAGCTGTTTAAAGCCTACAAGCTCCAATTTTTCTCCATCCATGCAAACTTTTTCCAGAATTTTATCACAATATATTATTTCAACATCTTTTCGACCCATCATCAAGCTCGATAGATCAGGCAACTTCTGTAACAAACGACAGCTTCTTGTTTTAAATTTATTCAAAGACAGTGGTAGTTCGCCTTGAATCTCAACCAGCTTATCACAAACTGTTACTTGAAGAAGCTCTAGCTTTTTTAAATTGCTTAGATCAGGTAACATCGTTACCTGTCCAAGCAAAGAAAGTTGCAATTCTCGTAGATTCTCCAAACAACCAAGGCCTGGAATCTCTGGAATTGCAGCCGAAGTAATCTCAAGAGATGATAATTTCTTCAAATCCGATAGATCCTCCATCAAGCAAAGTGAGCTGCAACTATGCAAACTCAAGAGGGATAAACTCGTGGGAAGTCTCGGGAGGCGACCCAGATTAGAGCACGCGAGGCAAAGTGACTTGAGTTGAGGAGGGAGGCTAAAGTCACTCGGTGAGGTGGTCACATAATCAGAGTGCAGGCGCAGCTGCTCCAGTTTGCTCAACTTCTCAATCCACTTTGGTATCGGACATTCCCCAGATAGGCCATTAGATATCTCCTCAAGATCAGGCGAGCCAAACGTCAGATCCAATTTCTTCAAATTAGTGAGGTTTGAGAGATCTGGAAATTTGTCCATGCGCAACGTAAATAATTCCAGACTGACAAGACTTCCAGGAAGGCTCGGTAGTGCGTCTATATCCACGAGCTTCAATCTCAAGATCCTCAGGAATTGATTCAGGGAGATGCATTTGCTAACTTTCACATGGCAACTGGACAATTTTTCACCGTCATATTCCATTTCTTCGAGCTTCTCAATAGTCCAAAGGTCATCGGGAAGTTTGCTTATGTGACTACAACACATCCTCATCGCTTTCAAGTTTTTTAACTTTCCGATGGAATTAGGCAATTCTTTGATCCCCGTATAATTTAAATTCAACTCAGTCAGTGACTTCAAATCCCAAATTGACTCCGGAAGCCTCTCTAAGCACATGCACTGACTTAGATTTAGGTATTCAAGGTATTCAAGATCTCTACCAAGCTCGTTTGGCAGCACACGAAGATTCTCGCAATTGCTTGCATCTAAGTAAACTAAGCATTTCAACTGACAAATCGAACGATCAATTTCAATTAATGATTTACAGTCCCGTAGGATCAAACGTTCTATATTTACTGGAGCAGAGAAGGTGGGAGTTCTCACCAAGAGATGGCAACTAGTCAAATTCAGAACCTTCAAATTTTTCATCACCTGTAAAAGAAAAATCATGCAAAGATTAATTTTGAATCTAATAAGATGGAATAATAAGTGTTGTCTAGTGTGCAACATACCTCAATGTGGCTCCACCCTTTCCAATCATGCATAATTTCACTTCCACATAGATAAAGAATAGCCACACTCTTCATGGAGAAATTTGTTAGGTTAAATGTTGGGGGAATATCGCACCATGAAAGCCATCGCAATTGGTGAAGGAGGTATGAATTCTCATGAGTTGGAAGAACATTTGATGGCGGTTCATGCCAAAGAAGCCTCTCTTCTGCACGAAAAATTTTCTTTGAACCGTCAACTGCAAGAAACCTTAGACATGATAGTCTCTCGAAGTCCCCATAAGTGAAACGGTATTGTCCCTCACTATTAAGCTTGAGACAAAGAGCTTCCACCTTTTTTCCCTGCCCAAAGAAAAGTTGAAGGGAAGCACATTCATTTAAGTTCTCTATTGTATGGTGTTGAGTTGAGTACTATAGTTCCTTTAAACTTGAAAGCACAAATTTATTGGTTGAGTAGTTTACAGTGGTGGTAGAAAACACAAAAAGTAGTTGGCTTGTTTGGATAGAAAACATCCATCATGAACTGGAAAATTATTGCAGGAGAGATTTTACCTTATGTCTACTCAGCAAATCCAATGCATCCTCAGGATTCCACACCCTATTTTGCTTCTCTATTTTCATCTTACTTTCTTGACGGACCATTTCTCTTCCAAGATCTCTGAGCTGGTCATGCATCCACACTTCATTATCCTTTGTAATCTTTATCAAAGACCTGTTTTCTAGAACTTCCATTGCTTCTTTTGGAAAAAAATTAGATTTTTCCCAGAAATGAACTACATCGTCTTTGTTATATCCAATGAAAAGACAACCTATATCAAGGAATATATGTTGTTGCCTTTCATCTAATGCTTCAAAACTTATTTTCAACGTACTTTGGACATCCACATGAGGAACATTTGTCAACTTGTCCAATGTCACATCCCACTTTTCCTTATCCGTGCAACATAAAAGTGAACCTATGACCTCCAAAGCTAATGGAAGACCTCCAGCAATGCCTATCGCCCTGTTGGATTGCTTGATAAAACCATCTAAAGGAGAATCTCTTCTAAAGGCATGTTTGCTAAAAAGTTGAAGAGATTGATGGGAGTCCATGACACTAACCTCATAATCGTCGTCCACCACAGGAACCTGGAGAATTTTTTGTCTCTAGTAGTAATAATAAGTTTACTTCCTTTACCATACCAATTCCGGTTACCTACGAGTGCATTCATATGCTTTGCTTCAGGCACATCATCGAGAAGAAGGAGGACTTTCTTACGAGACAACCTGTATTTAATTAGTTGAGTTCCTCCATCTCTGTCTTTTGTATCCATCTGTTTCGTTTTGCAGATGTCAGAGATGAGTTGATGCTGTAACCAGCCAATGCCCTTTATTTTTGACGTTTCATTGATGTTGGACAGAAAGCAACAATTCTCGAAATTGTTTAAAAGTTGATTGTAGATGATTTTAGCAATGGTCGACTTTCCAACACCACCCATTCCATGGATTACTATAATCCGTGTTTCACTTGTCTGAGCACCTATCTTTTTCATGATCTCATCCACATGGTGGTCGACACTGACCAAGTGGTCTGATACCTGGACAGCCTCTTTCAACTCACTGAAAACCTCCTGGGCAACTCTTTTGGCGAACGCACCTTCTCTTCTGGTGTTGGAGATCAAAAGGCAACGAGTTAGAAAACTGTGCTGAACCAAATTATGTTTTGACCAGACCAACTAGAGACATATTCGTAATGCGTTCTTCAATGATTTATTCCATCGTAGAAGAATTCGAGTTAATAAAGACGGTTAATGAAGGACCTGAACTGAAAAAAGGGAATGTTCATTGGAGTGAAAAGGGACAAAATCGGGATGCCACTATTTAATGTGATTTCTGCGGGATAACTTCAATATCATAAAGCTTAAGTTCAACAAGAGCAACACAAATTTGAAATAGAAACCGATTGATATGCATTGAGTTTTAATGATATAATGCACATCAGATGGAAAGCTAAAAGCAGTCACCTGTTCTTCCCTTCGCTGTGCAGGTCCCATCCGCTTATTGCCCCGACTGCACTGAGAGCATCCTTCCACTCTTGCATGGTCTTTTCGTCATGTCGTCCCTTCTTTTTGTGCGAGTCAAAGGCCTTTGCATAATCCCCAGTTTGGTATCGAACCTCTGAAGGGGTCACGTCATAAAAAATAGGCTTGATCTTTTGCCTTCCTATTTTTTGGCACTTGACCATCTGGACTAGCTCCTTGAGACACCACACGCTAGAGGCGTAACCTTTTGAAAAGATTGGTATTGAGATCTTCGACTCATTAATCGCTTGGAGAAGTTTTGGTTCAAACTCTTCCCCAACGCGGAGCGTTTCGTCGTCCTTAAATGTACGGATTCCTGCATCTATAAGTCTAGTGCAAAGGAAGTCGGTAAAAGCTGATCGAGTATCCAGTCCTCTAAAACTCAAGAATACCTCATAGTCATGTCCCCATGAAATATCCATCTCTTGACCTTTTGTTGAAGCGTGAATAGAAGAAGCGTCTCCTGCTGTTCCATCATTTGCAGCTGCGCCGTTATTTGCCTCCCTTCCATCGATCTCCCTTGATCTTCTCTTCAACAAAAAAATGAACAGCATAGCAGCAAAAGCGGGGGCAGCGAGAGATGACAAAAGTTCGTAAATCATGATCACAAGTGGGAATGGGAGAATTACAAATGGAGCTCTCTGTTCGTCGTTAAACGTAGAAAGCAGGATAGGCTCAACGTGCAGAGAGTGAAGGGCCGGCTTGCTAGAATTGGTCCATAAGAAGCTGTCAAGGTTGACAAATGCATGCATTTTTAACACCAAAGTGGCTTCTCATAACTCGATTCTCCTCTTTTATACGCAATTGAATAAAGAAAAGCACAGTTTCGGTGTAAATAAACTAGTGGAACTCTAATGGTGCGTCTTTGCTTTGTACATAATTGTAGTGCCACTTTCAGGGTTGGGGTGTCGAGTCGGGGCTATTTTGGGGAAAACAGCACCTTCAAGAAGACTAGGTCGTGAAAAAAGCATTAGCAAGGGGATCTAAGTTCATACTCTTTGATTAAAAGGGAAAAAAAGAAATGATTCCGATCGAGTACCGAGCACGAAAGAGGGTTCGTCAACTGGGCGGGTTTTGGGGGTTTCTCTTTTCCATGTATTTAACTAGTACGGTGGTGGATTTAACTTATTATACATAAAACCAATTGTCTCAACTTGTTTTTTAACGCAAAAAAAGAAAAAGAAAAATGGTTCACTTTCTTTAAAATTTAATTTCTTAAAAATACTTTTATGGACAAGAAATTTTCAGTGAAAACAATTTAATTTATTTTAGTGTGCCTTCTTTTTTGTTCCACAAATTGGCTAGATCTGTATCTCTCTCTCTAGCCGATTTTGTTGTGCCCATGATTTTTCTTATGCCCTCATCCATTTTTGGCCGAGGATAAGACATGGGAATTTTTTTATGAATTTATTTGGTCTCTACTGTCGATAGTACGGATATGTGAATGTACTTATTCGTTTAAATGGTGGTAAGTTGATGAATTCTTGACAATGTGGTAATTTACTTAACACATTGGTAAAATTTGAGAGCTCTGGTAATTAGTGACTTCCATGTAATGTTTGCAAGTTGTTGATTGTGTTGGCAATTTACTCATCACCCTCATAAATGTTTCAGGATTCACTTTACTAATTTATTGGTATGTTGGTAAATTTGTAATGACGCTGGCGATATATCTATAGCACTCATGAAATTTCAAATGAGTTAACTTATTACTTTATTGGAATGTTGGTAAAATTTTATAATCTCGATAATTTACTTATCGCACTAATAAAATTTCATGAAAATTGGTAACTTATGAATATTTCATTAGTCAGCAGGTTTCAACCTTGAAATATACAGACAAAGGATGGAATAGCAGAGATGAGAGCTAGCGCTCAAGATCAGGTTGGAGTAAGTACAAAGAAGCGGAGGTAGTCTCAAATCTCAAGGACCGAACATGCAAGAGTTCAGGTTTCCACTTCCTGGTGCGGTACGCACACTTTGTTTTTGTTTTGTTTTTTTTCAAATACCTGAATGGCTTCATTTCATAACATTCAGCTGCAATCTATTTAAAGCTTCCGAAATAATATTCTCTGGAAATCGGAAGAGGCCACTGTCCTTTGACACTGCACTAACACTTAACGAAGAGAAAGATAGAGGATAGAGTTAGCAACAATTCACGTGTTGTAATGCATAAGTTCTCCAAGACCAGCCAAGCTCATCCGCTTCGATAAAATGTTTTCTCTTCTCATATCTCAAGAATTACCCCTTTCTAAGGTTGGATCTGGAGATCTGGCCCTCCCCTCTCCTTTTTGAGTCCATATTTATAGCACATATGAACACCAGAAAATGATTCACTTCCCCATAAATTGAATTTTCTAAAAATGTTGTATAAGCTTGGAGCCTAGTGCCAACATGTTTCTAAGAATTATTCAATGTGGACATCTTTATTTCTAAGATTCCTGACAAGGTTGGCAAAGGCTTATCCTAATTTGATAGATTAATTATATACCAAGTTAAGTTTTGTGTCGGTTCTTCTCCAGATAGATACATATTTAAGGGCCAAAATAAGGCGACACACGAACATAATTTCGCTCGACATAAAACTCTTAATCGATTTCATTGAAAATTACTTTTCCAAATTAAAATTGGAAATCAAATTTGCCTAAATACACAAGTGTTCTGTTGCTTGCAATTCTTCTAGTTCTATCCTTAGAAGGGGAAAATTATCCAAAAAGTCATAAAGGATTCTAAATTATCCAAGAACTTTTGTTAATTTAGTCCTAAAGGATTCAATTTTGGCAATTGAGTCTTAAACCATTTCACATTTTGCTAAATGAGTGAATTTGATCAATTTGAAATCACTAATGTGGATATCGATTATCTTATGTGACACAATTGGGACTGTGATAGACAATTTTTTTATGATTTCTCCAAAAGTTTTCTGATTTTTTTTTAATTTTCCTCTTTTTTTAGGGCCATTGGCCAATCCTAGCCTTGGACTGCGAGGGTTTTCCAGCGACCATCGCCAGACTTGGTACAAAAAATGAAAAGAAAGACAGAAAATATAAAAATAAAAAATTGACATTTAAGAAAATTGTTCATGACAGTGTCGCTTGTCCTATGTGGTGCTGCTAGTGTGCATGTCAGTGTTTTTAGTTAAGATTGACTAGATATACTCAATTGACATATTATTAAAAGGTTTATGACTCAATTGATAAAATTATAAGATTTATGACTGAATTGACAAAAGTATAATATGTTTAGGATTTTTTGGATAAATTTGCCTCCCTGAACATAAAACCATCAAATCAAGCAAAGATACAAAGCAAAATGCGACAAAGTGCTCCTAAAAAGATAATTCACCTCCCAACAAACACACAAATAAGTTTTCTATTCCAACTAGCTAGCGGAAATCATTTCAACTCATTCTTGAATTTTCGCCAAACAAAAGAAAACATTGCCATTACCACTTGAACTAACTATTTGACAGAGGCACCGCACTTGATATTACGAACACACTATTGCTAATATCAAATTGTTCCTGAATATATAATCGATCCTAATTATTCCTCGATCAATCTACTCACCTCCCTCTTGGTTGTATATCTAGACATAACATAATTAACTGAATTAATAAATGAATTTACTCGTGAAACAGAAACAATGTTAATAATATACTGGGAATTTATAGTGACGAAATGGTTATTTCAATAGTAAGTTGCCATTACTGATCGAGACCACCATTAAAATGTAAAAACAATCAAAATCTACAAGCAGAATCCGCGCCACTTAATAAAATCTAAAAACAAATGATCATCTACTATTGAGTCTGTGGCTGGTAAAATTGTTATTTCATTGATAATTTATGAACAGTTATCCCCACTTACAAACATCTGAAAACAAGTGGTAATCCACTGCTGGGTTTGTGGAAGCTAAAATTACTTTTCATTGCTAACTTACAACTAGGAGACCGAACTTATAAATTACCGATCACTTCTCACTAACCATTGACATTGCAAGTTTACTAGCAACGTAACATATTAAGCACTTAAGTAAGATTCTGCTTTTGACAAGTAGTCCTACAAAATTTAATTCGGTGGATGATAGGTAACATAATCAGCTCTTCAAAGCCTTCCCAAACCGAACAAGGAAAAGCAAACAAATAGTTGTACATAATCAATAACATCTAGTTGTACGGACATGCCCCAATTCAATACCTTCCAATAGCTTTTCAAACATCAACTTGCAAAAACGTAATTAAGATGTTCATGTAAAACTTCTCTATTCATATCTGGCAAAGAATTTGATCGCAGAAAAGATAAACATCGGTTGTCAGATGAGATAACTTACATCAATCTATTTAAAGTTTCAGCACGAGGGAAGAATTTGTGGTCGTGGATCAAGAAGCTTTCAAGTGCCACATTCACTTCATCTTGGACTTCTTCCAAAAATTCACTGACTGGTCCGAGCAAATCCAAGAATTGCCTCCACACTTAATTACATGCGTAATCTTTGTCTATGTCAAGATATTGCAGTCCCTTCAAGCTTGACAGATTAGGCAGCTTCTGTAAAGATGTACAGAAACAAATCTCCAATTGTAGCAAAGAGTGTGGTAGTTCGCCTTGAATCTCAACCAAATTGTAACATCTTACCACTCGAATACGTCTCAGTTTGCTTAATTTAGTTAGATCAGGTAATATCTCCAACCATCCAACTTCAGAAAGCTGTAAATCTTGTAGGCTCTCCAGACAATCAAGCCCTTGAATCTCTGGAACTGAGGAGGATGAAATAGCAAGAGATGATAGTTTCTTCAAATTTGACAAATCTATCGAACAAAATGAAAAATTTGACAAAACTAAGGACAATAAACTTGAGGGAAGCATCGGGAGGCAACGCAGCATAGGGCAGCGAAGGTGAAGTGCCTTGAGTTGAGGAAGGAGACTAATATCTGTTGGTAAGGTGGTCAGCTTGGAGCGCAAGTCGAGAGACTCCAGTTTGCTTAACTTCCCAATCCACCATGGAATCGGATCTTTTACAAGCCTACAAGATTTCCCACCATAAGCACGTGCCCTAAAGCTCAGATACAACTCCTTCAAGTTAATCAGGTTTGAGAGATCTGAAAATGTCCTCGCCTCCAATTCAGACAATTGTAGACTGATTAGACTCTCAGGAAGCCTCGGTACTTTAAGTATTTTACATATCAATTTCAAGATCCTCAGGGATGGACTTCTGTAGATGCCATCGCCAATTATCACACGCAAATGCGGATTATCTGCGGCTTCTATTTCTTCGAGCTTCTCCATTGTCCAAAGGGCATCGGGCAATTTTCTTATGAAACTCCCCGTCATCTTCATTACTTTTAAATTTTTCAAGTTTCCTATGGAACTAGGCAGTTCTTCCATCCTCGTCCCAGATATGTCCAACTTGACAATTGATTCCAAGTTTCCAATTGAATCCGGAAGCCTCTTCAACAACTGACACTGATGCAAAGATAAGTATTCAAGAGCTGCAAGTTCTCCAATTGACAGGGGAAGTGAAGTTAATCCACAACGAGAAGCTGTGAAAATACTCAAATTTCTCATTCCTTGACAATTAGGGATTTCCTTAATTCCACTCGAATCAATCAGGAGTTCTTTCAGAGCTTCTAGTCCACCGAGCTCGTCTGGCAGCCTCAGAAGATTTCGACAGTACCTCACATCTAGGGAAACTAAGCGTTTCAACTGACAAATTGACCTATCAATTTCGACTAATTTCCGACAGCCTCGTGGGATCAAACGTATTAAATTTGTATGAGCAGAGAAGTTGTGAGTTCTCTCCAAGCTACAACAATCAGTCAAATCCAAAACTTTCAGATTGTTTATCGCCTGTGAAAAGAAAATCATGTAAAGATAACTTCTAAATGGAATGAGAGTGAATTAAAAGTGTTGTCCAGCATTCAACATACCTTCATGTGAATCCAACCATTCCAATCATGCGTAATTCCACTTCGAGAGAGATCAACAATAACCAAATTCTTCATGGAGAAATTTGTTATGTTAAATCTTGAGGGAATATCATGCAAAGAAAGCCATTGCAACAACGGAAAGAGATATGAGTTCCCCTGGAAAACGTCGGTTGAAAGAACATTTGATGGTGAGTCATGGCAAAGAAGCCTGTCTTCTACAGAAATATTTCCAACCCAACCATCAACATCAAGGAACCTTAGATTTGATAATATCATGAAGTCCTCATAGGTAAAACAGTCCTGTAGTTGATGGTCAAGCTTGAGACGAAGTGCTTCAACTTTTATTTTCCGCTGTCCAAAGGAGAAATTTAGAGAAAAGAAGTTGAAGGGAAACACATTTATTTAAGAAGTTGAGTAATATTATTCCTTCAGTCACAAAAGAGCAAAAGCATTTGTTGAGTGGGTCACAATGGTGCTAGAGAACACAAAAAGTAACTGCCTTTTTTTGAATAAAAATATCCATAATGAATGGGAACACGGAGATTTACCTGATGTCTCCTTAGCAAAGCCAATCCTTCCTCGGGATCCCACACCCTACTTTGCTTCTCTATTCTCATTTTACTTTCTTGACGAACCAATTCTCTTCCAAGGTCTCTGATTTGGTCATGCATCCATACTTTATTATCTTCTATAATCTTTATCAAAGACATATTTTGCATAACTTCCATGGCTACTTCGGGAAAAAGTTTAGATTCATCCCAAAAATGAGCTGCAATATCTTTGTCATATCCAGTAAAAAGACAAGCTACATCGAGGAATATATGCTTTCCCCGATCATCCAATGCATCATAACTTACTTTCAGCTTCCTCTGCACTTGTGCATCGGGAACATTTTCCAACTTCTTTAATGTGACATTCCACATTTCCTTCTTAGTGCAAGACAGAAGCGAACCTATGACCTCAAGAGCTAACGGAAGACCTCCGGCTATTTCTATTGCTTTCTTGGATTGGTTGATATACTCACGTGAAGGATAATCTTTTCTGAAGGCATGCTTGCTAAAAAGTTTAAGAGATTGATTAGGATCCATGCTCTTAACCTCATAGCAGCAGTCTACTACGGGCACATTAAGAACATCTTTCTTTCTAGTGGTAATAATAACTTTACTCCCTTTACCAAACCAATCACGCTTACCTACAAGTGCATGCATATGGTTCTTCTCGTCCACATCATCAAGAAAGAGGAGGACTCTCTTCTTAGACAGCCTATCTCTGATTGTCTGAGTCCCTTCATCAATGTGTTTTATGTGTGTCCATTTCGTTTTGAGGATATCAGAAATGAGTTGATTTTGCAAGCACATGACACCATTCATTTGAAAATTTTCTCGGATATTGGGAAGAAAGCAACAATTCTCAAAATCGTGGGAAAGCTGATTATAGGTGATTTTGGCAATAGTCGTCTTTCCAATGCCACCCATCCCATGAATTCCTACAATTCGTGTTTCATTTGTCTAAGCACCTATCATTTTCATGATTTCATCCACATGGTGATCGACACCGACCAGATAGTCTGAAACCACCAGATAAGCCTTTTTCAACTCATTGAAAACCCTCTGTGTAACTGATTTTGCAAACTCACCTTCTCGCCTGGTGTTTGTTAGAGGTAAAAAACGCAACAAGTTAGAAAATAGTTAGGAACCAAACTAATTCTGACAAAACCAAATCGAAACTACAGACCCAATCGTAATGTGTTCTTCAAGGATTCAATTCATTTTAGATGGATTAATGTTGTTACTGTGGGTTAAGAAATTACCTGAACCAGAAAAACGGTTGTTCGAAATAAACAGACAAAACGGGGGTTGTGCCGTTATGTAGCATGAATTCTACCGTAAAACTCCAATAGTTCAAAAATCAATTTTAACAAGAATTAACACATTAAAAAGCAGAAAGCAATTGAAATGCACTGCGTTTTAATGATACGAGGCACATCAAATGAAATGACAAAACGAGTCACCTGTTGGGCATGCTTTGCAGGTCCCATCCCTTTAGTGCCCCAACTGCGCTAAGAGCAGCCTTCCACTCACGAATAGTCTCTTCGTCGTATCGTTTCTTGTTTTCGTGTGAAAGAAAGGCCTTTCCATAATGCCCAGTTTGATATCGAACCTCTGAAGGTACCACATCATAAAAAATTGGCATGATCTTTTGTCCCTCAGTCTTCTGGCACTTGACCATCTGGGCTAGCTCCTTGAGACACCATACGCTAGAGGCATATCCTTGTGAAAAGATAGGTATCGATACCTTCGACTGATTAATTGCTTGAAGAAGTTCTGGGCCAATCTCTTCCCCAATGCGGAGCTCTTCATTGTCCTTATATACACGGATTCCCGCATCTATCAAGCTAGTGTAGAGGAAGTCCGTAAAACCTGATCGAGTATCTGGTCCTCTAAAGCTCAAGAATACTTCATAGTCATATCCTGATGAAGTAGCCATTCCTTGATCTTCTGTTGAAGTGTGAGTGGAAGAAGCGCCTATTGCTGTTTCATTGTTTGCCGCTGCATCGTTAGTTGGCTCCCCGGCAATGATCTCCCTTGATCTTCTCTTCCAGAATAAAAAGAACAGTACAGCAACAAAAGCAGCGGCAGCCAGAGATGGAAAAATTATAGCAGCTAGAGCAGTATAGCTCATTTCGAAATCCAAATCAAGCTCAGAAGCCAGAATTTCACAGGGAGATCTCTATGGATCAATGAACTTAGAAGCCAGGATTGGCTAAATTTGCAGAGTCGTGGGCCAGTTTGCTAGAATTGGTCAAGTTGACAATCGCGACATCACTCCAGCCTGTCAAAGTTGACAATCGCAACATCTCTCCAGCCTGTTAAAGTTGACAATGCACGTTCTTTAACACCTTAGGAGTTTTAAATCTCATGGGGAGAAGATGAGTGGGTTAGCATCTAACATAGCTTAGCGCAAAGGTCTTTGTTTTGAAAAAATGGATAATTGTATTGAAAGTCCTAACACTTATAATGAAAGTATAGTTGAGTCTTCAAACTTATCAAATTATAAAAATTAAATCATTTCATTAATTTTGTCCAATTTAATCAATAGAAAATGCTAACATAGTTTTTAAATTACTTTTTATTATAAGTGGTGCCAATGCAGAAAAAAAAATCTTAAAAGAAAAAGATTAAAAGGACAAAAGAGAGTAAAAAGTTACTTTTCCATCTTCTCTATGATTGAGTGTTCAGTGCTCATCTTCTTCGACCTCCCTCGCGTTCCCATTTGCAGGCGTGTTTACATCTGCAAGTCTTTCAATAAAGGCTTGAAACCACCGTCTTCAAATGGATACAAAGGTCGTTACGAGAAGAAGAGTACATGAAGGGAGTGACTCAAACGTCATCGACTAGTTCATGGAGGCGCGCGAGAATGCTGGGGCGGTCCAAACCGAGATAATGGCGAATCGTGACGCTATGTATCTGAGCAAGAGGCTGGGGGATGTCGAGATAGAGGAGATGGACGGGTGTGTTGTAGCCTTTGTATAGGTCTCTTATGCCTCTCGCGTCCCTGTGCAGATTTCGAGCCCTTGATTGAAAGGACAATTAATGCTTAATTTATGTATAATGTGAGATCTTTCCGTAACAATGTCTTTATGACCGTAATTAATCACTTTTATAAATACCTATGATATGACCCTTTTGATTCAAATTCACAATGGTGCCTTGGAGCCAATTTCAGGCGTTGAATCCGTAGAGAGACATTCTGAGAGAGTCAAATGGGGATTGCCAATTTTGGCTAAGTGTTGAGCAAGTTCACAGAGCGGTTCGTTAGTTAGCTCCAAGTATCTGTTATGAACTGAGGACAATCTTTGTAATAGCTGCTTTGACCTATTTGAAATTTCAACATGACGAGGAACATTGAAGGACTATATATATGCACTCAAGGCCCTTTAACTTTGAAGCTTCTTGAATGTTTAAAGGAAAGAACCAATACTAATAACATGTGAAAAACGATTGTACAGTAGTTTGGCAATAATTGCTTTCCAATGTCACCTATCCGATGGTTTCCAGCAATCTGTATTGCACTTGTTTCAGCACATATCGTTTCCATGTTTTTGTCGACAAGTTGTTCAACACCAACCAAGTAGAAAATAAGCAGTAGATAAGGCTTTTTTCAACTCATTGAAATCCTTTTGGGAAAATACTTTTGCGAACTCACCTACTCACCTGCTTGCTTAGTATTTGTTGAAGGTAATTGTTGTAGGCTAACAATATCACCTAGAGGGGGTGAATAGGAGGATACAATTATTCTTGACAAATTAAAGCAGAATCAAAACAATCAAAATTAATATCACAAGAAGATAGAGTTTGAAGAGATACTATGTTATAAACTAATTCACTCGGGTGCACTGTACCATCAAAGATAACAGTGAAGAGTTAAGGGATAAAGAAAATTGTACATGGAAGTTATAATGGTTCTGCTTGTATAACCCTTCATCTACTCTACATGTAAACAACGTACTACCTAGATTTTGCTAGCGAAACAATTAGAAGTTACGAAAGTGAGTGATAATACCCAATTTTGATAAGTCTCGCTATCTCAAAGTCACTTCTCATTATGCTCAGAATCACTGCTCAATAATCACAGTATTTAAGTTTTCTAAGATAAGTGTGTAAATAGAAATTCTCCTGAACTTTGGAATTTTAAATTCACGACTCCATTCCCTTTTGTACCAAAATCTCCTTTCATACTCATCTGCTTCTAATCTAACCGTTGGACAATCTTCAAATGATCATGTTCCAATCAACTAGTTAGACACGAATTTTGTAAGAAGATTGAGTAGCCATTGAGAGACAAGATCAAATCTCTGTTTGATCCAATCACCTTTACAATCAAAGCTGAGTTTTTATAAGTTGAGTTATTCATTTGCAAAGAATATATTGTCTGTCTGGCTGGAATTGGTGCACGAATTATGAGCATGCACAGTTGGGTAGAATATGGGTGGGATGGAACCCTTCTCTTGTGAATTTTGAAGTGACTGATTCATCTTTTCAAGTCATCCATGGTTTCATTCGAAGACTTGATTCCTCTGCCTCTTTTGCCCTTTCGGTGGTTTATGCTGCACATTCTTTTGTTGATAGGCGCCATCTTTAGTCAGACTTGGTAGAAAGAAGTAGTCTATTGATGGATATGCCATGGGTTGTTGCTGGTGACCTTAATGCAATACGATATACTTCGGATCGTGTTGGGGGTACTGATGCTTGGATACCGGCATTTGATGATCTTAACAACTGTCTTATAGATGCAGGTTTAGATGATCTCAGATTCTCCGGAAACAGATTTACGTGGTCTACATCGGTAGGCGAAAATCGTATACAATGGAAAATTGATAGAGTCCTTGTCAATGCTAGATGGTGCATGGACTTTTCTTTCTCTGAGGTGAAGTTTCTCCCTCCAGGAATATCTGACCACTCCCCCCATGGTAATACGTATTATGCCACAAATGCAGGTCCGTAAGCCTTTCAAATTTTTCAACTACTGGATGTCGCATCCGGAGTTCATGAATATTGTTACCCAAGTGTGGGATCAGCAGATTGATGGCTCATTGATGTTTCAATTGTGTACAAAGTTAAAGTTGCTCAAGGTACGCTTAAAGCAACTTAATATGGATTCGTTTTTTGACATTTCCAAACGCACTAGTCAGGCAAGGCAGCAACTTCATTTGATCCAAGAGGCGTTATTCCAAGATCCCTCCAACCTGGAGCTTGCCCAAGAAGAGAAGAGTGCCTTATGTAGCTTTGCTGATCTTAGGCTACAAGAGGAGTCCTTCTACAAGCAAAAGTCACGAATTAGATGGATAAAAGAAAGGGACTTAAACACAATTTTTTCATCACTCGGTGAAGAAACATCAGCTACATAACCGAATCTTATCGATTGTGGATGGGATGGGATCTCAGGTCTCCTCCCCGGCAGAGATTAGTGAAGTCTTTATCTCTCACTTTGAAGGTTTATTTGCCTCACCTACACAACGTACTCGACCTCGGTCCTAGGAAGTTGCTGCCTTGCTTCAGAAAACCTTGGATGAATCACAGGTACAACTTTTGTCACTTCCTTTTACTGAATTGGAGATTCGGAACACATTATTCTCTCTGGTTTCTAGCAAAGCTCCAGGCCCAGACGGCTTTAATGTGGATTTCTTCAAAAAGTCATGGGATATTGTTGGCCCTCTAGTTGTGTCGGCTATCTTGGATTTTTTGCACTCTGGATCTCTGCTTCGGCAATTGAATACTACAATCATTACGCTAGTTCCAAAAGTCCATAATGCTACCTCGGTTGATGACTTCAGACCCATAGCATGTTGTAACACTATATACAAATGCATCACGAAACTACTGGCTAACCGGATTGCTTCTATTCTTCCTTTGCTGATTAGTCCTTCTCAAACTGCCTTTGCCAAAGGTCGTAGAATTAGTGATAATATCCTACTGGCCCAGGAACTTTTTTGTGGGTTTCACCATGAGACCTATACGCCAAAATGTGCATTGAAGGTGGATTTTAGGAAAGCATATGACACGGTAAATGGGGATTTCTTGGAAGCTACCTTATGTGCCTTTGATTTTCCCATTCAGTTGATTAACCTGATTATGATCTGTGTAAGGACACCAAAGTTCTCCATCTCCATAAATGGGGAATTACAAGGTTTCTTCTCTAGTTCTAGGGGACTCAGGCAAGGAGACCCAATCTCTCCCTATTTGTTCATGCTGGTCATGGAAGTCTTCTCTGGCCTAATCAACCAGTCTATCAGCAACCCAGATTTCAAATATTACTGGAGGTGTAAAGCAATGGGTTTATCACATCTCTTCTTTGCTGATGATGTATTGTTATTTTGTCAAGCCGATGTGGGAGCTGTCAAGGTATTTAAGGAGGCAATCACAAAATTTTCTGATTGGTTAGGCCTTGTTCCGAATTCGAGTAAGAGTGAGGTATTCATTTCGGGTGGATCTGATGAGATTCGTATGGCTATTGAGGATATGATGGGTTTTCGTACGGGTTCCTTACCTTTTCGATATTTGGGAGTTCCTGTTGTAGCAGCTAGATTGAGACAGGTGGATTGTGTTGCCCTAGTGAATGCTATAACGAGTAGAGCTCAATCATGGACCCAAAGATTTTTATCATTCGCGGGAAGACTCCAACTGATCAGGTCAGTCCTCCATTCCATTCAAGTATACTAGTCTAGCATATTTATTTTACCTTGCTCGGTTCATGAAAGAATAGAAAAGGTCTTGAGGCAGTTCCTTTGGAAAGGACCTGGACTAGGGAAAGGGGGTGCAAAAGTTGCATGGTCTGATGTTTGTCTCCCAAAAGAGGAAGGAGGGCTGGGTATTAAACAGTTGAAGGAAAGTAATAAAGCTTCAATGCTCAAACATATTTGGTTCCTGTTTACTAATAAGGAATCGCTATGGTGCATCTGGATACATACTACATTTTTGAAAAAAGATAGTTTTTGGGTTGCCAGTAGACCGACCTTTTGCTCTTGGTCCTGGAAGAAGATTTTGGAGCTAGGGAAAGAATACCAACACCTGTTTCATTGGCGTGTTGGTGATGGTAACTCTATTTCTCTATGGTTTGATCAATGGCACACGAGAGGGCCATTAAATCTCGTTTTCACTAATCGCCAAATATATCAATCGGGGTATGCACGTGACGCCATGCTAGGTGAACTTCTACAAACTAGAGACATGCCGTCAAGCTTGAATGATTTGTTGACCTCATGGGGTGAGCCTCTACCATCTTTATCTAACACTTCGGATCGTCTACATTGGATGGGAGATTCTTCAGGTGTCTTCTCTACGTCATCCGCATGGAGCATCATTCGACCCAGAAGACAACTTGTGTCGTGGTATAAGTTTATCTGGGATAAGAACATTATCCCGAGACATCAGTTTTTGCTATGGTTGATGACTTGCAATAGACTGCCTACTCAGGTACTCTTATTATCACATGGCAGAATCATAGAATCAAACTGTGTGTTTTGTCACATTAGACCTGACTCCGTTGATCATCTTTTCTTTGGTTGTCCTACTACTTCTCGGCTTGCCTCTTTTTGGAATGCTAACTGTCATCTGGATTGGAGGAACGGTTCATGGAGCGACACACTTATTTGGGTGACTAACAGAATCTCCGGCAACCAATTTCACCAATGTATTGCGAGATTTTCTCTAGCAGCTCTATGCCATATCATCTGGAAGACAAGAAACAATGTTTTGTTTCAGAACTCTAACCTCTTTATACCGGCGATGAAATTGAAGTTAATCAATATGGTCAAGGATAAGGCCAAGGTCTTTGAGCATGTCATTGACACGCCTAGGAACAGAGGCATGCAACTCAGATGGGGACTACATGAGTCTATATTCCTGTGATTGTATTTGTTGTCTGTTATCCTTTTATGCTCTTCATGTTTTTATCAGCTTAAGATTGCCCTTGGAACCATGGTACTCTTTCACTTATCATAGCTGTTGCCGTGTTAAGTGAAAGTCTTTTTGTAGTACCGTGTTTCCCCTTATTGTGCTTTGGCTACTAGATTAATACAAATACTTACTTTACCAAAAAAAAAAAAAAGAATATATTGTCTGTCGAAAATTGTCAATCAATTGAAGATGTCTTGCTTTGAGTAAGTTTGTTGCAAAACAATCTTGAAAATCAACATTTTATATGAAAGAAATTTCGATTCGAAACACTAGCTGTTGTAAATTATCTTTACTATCTTCTGCGTCTGAGTAAACTTTTTGATCGGTTGATAGAGTCTATATTTGAGTACTTCCTAATCTGAAAGACTTCGATAGAATAGAAAACACCAAAAGTTTTGACAATATTCAAGTTCAAGTTGTGTTTATATCTTCATATAACTCTAATGATATCCACAACATATATAATGTCTGTCAAGTACTTGATCAAAACTTCAGACACAATATTCATGTTACATTAACCAGAGTCTGAATATTGTTTCTTCATGAATATCACGTAAAAATATATTCATTTAAAATATTAGACAATATGGAATTTTTTTTTTAACTATTCGAAACAAACGAGGGAGTTTTCCTCAACAGTAATATGAAGATGAAGTAGAAGATTTTGTTGAACCAAACTAGGTTCCGATAAGACCAAATTAAAGGCTGAAAACCTACTTGAAATGCATTCTCTAAACTAGGTTCCGATACTAAGAGTGCATTTGGTAACGTTTCTCTTCCAAAAAACAGTTTTTTTTATAGAAATACTTCTTTTAAGAAATACTCCCCAAAATAATTTTTGAGTAAATAAAGTGTTTGGCAACTATACAAAATTTCTGTTATTGAAATAGAAAAAGAATAGAAATACATTTCATATGATTTCTAAATTTTTTATTGAGACACTAAATTTAAATATATTTTTTAAGAAACGGAGGTGCCACCGTTAATAGAAACAATGAAAAATATAAACTAAATTACATTTTAGTAAAAAAAGTTTAAATTTTTTTAAAAAGGAGATAATGCTTAAATTTTAATTTTTTTTGAAAATTCGAAAATTAAATTAATTTACATTTGATAATTAATTAAAATTTAATTAATTTATAAAAATTAAAATTTAATTTTTTAAAAGAACTAAAAACTAAAAAATTTAATTTTTTAAAATTTAAAAATACCTCTTAAAGGATATATTAAAACAATGGATTAGGTAAAATTTTTGAAAATGTAAATTTAAAATTAAAATGTAATTTAATTTATTGTTTAAATTTAAATTTAAATAATTAATTTAAAATTAAAAAATGTTAAAATTTCTAAAATTTTCAAAATTAATTTTAAAAAATTCAATTAAAAATAAAAAATTTA
Organism: Melaleuca alternifolia; assembly: GCA_019926035.1. NCBI lineage: Eukaryota > Viridiplantae > Streptophyta > Magnoliopsida > Myrtales > Myrtaceae > Melaleuca > Melaleuca alternifolia. The sequence goes on along the minus strand of JAGKPW010000624.1, from coordinate 62,722 downwards.
AGCAATTTCTTATTAAAATTATAAAAAAATTTTAATTTAGTTTTTCTAAAAAATTTTAATTTAAAACAAAATTTTAATTTAAGAGTGTTCATAGAAAGTGACTGCGACAATAATATTTTTTTTTAGAGTTTTTGTTCTTTATGTTTCTCAAAAGTATTCCAAAAACAGAAAAAAGAAGTTTTTTTTACTTCTTATTTCTGTTCTAAATCTGTTCTCAGGAACAAAAAAAATAGATTTGGAACAAAAATATAACCAAACGCGTTTCTGTTCTTTTTTTGTTCCCTGAAACAAAAAAAAAATAGAAATTTTTGTTCTAGGGAACATAAACAAGTTTTATCAAACAGGCCATAAGTGATTGAATTCAGCTATTTGATAAATTATCCCTTGCACTGAGGGTTAAATGATAATCTGTTCTAGAAGTGATGTAGGGAATGCAAATGTTCAACATGGATTTATTTATGAAGAATCTCAATTATGATCAAATCATGTTGCTTTTCAGCGTGACTTATGGAACTTCAATAGACAAAATTAATCTCAACAAACTAATGACAAAAACCGATAAAAGATTCAAATCAAAGGCAGCGAACCTTAATGAAAGAGGGCATGCCGGATATAATCCTTAGTCACCTGTTCAGCATAACTGAAGGTCCCACAAATTGATAAGTTCAGAAGCCAGAATTACAAATAAAGATCTCTGTAAGTCATCAAAATCAAAAGCCAGGATTGACTAAACATGCAAAGAGGCACCGAGTCAAAAGTTGACAAGTCAGTTGACATCTAATTCATAAAAAAGGTTTGTGAACGCTTTCCTAGATGCATTCATCTATAATTTCCTTTGCCAGATCAATCGCGGTGGTTGACAACCCTTTTTGGTTAGCACTTGCCCCCATCAAAATCATCGGGCATTTCTTAAATTGATGTTCACATCGCATGAAGTCTAACCCTTCAAACAAAAGGGACTAACACAAGATTTGAGCTCGTACACTTGATGATTAAACTCGTATTGACTACTTCAAGATCTCAAGTATGAAAGTTTTTGTTTCAAGATTGAACTGAAGGTCTTTTCTGGAGATATATCCATTTTCCTGGAGAGACAGATGAGATAGCTAACTCATACTAGATCTAGTTGCATTTTATTGGAATTGAGAAGGTATTCCAAATGAATTTGACTTTCATTTTTCTTTTCTTTTTTCTGTTTCCGAAGCAACTCATATCAATTAACGCCCTTTGGATGTGCGGTTGCAGACGGTGCAAGACTAGTCCAAAGTAAATTTCGGTACAGGAAAAAATTTGCCACACTTCTATTCAGTTGAAAATAACTGATTTTGGTCATTATTTCCGATATAGTTCAACATTACATTATGTCAGACCAAGTCGGTTTGCAGATAGAAACGTTGAATTCAAGAACTGTCGTAGCTTCTTTTTTTTTTGTCATAAAGCATATTGATTTATATAATCATCTCAAACAAAGTTTGGTGTGACAGATCACATGCTTTAGCATAAAGTAAATCCATCAGGATTGGAGGAGGATTACTAATCCAATTACTAGGGAGATTCTTCATTCTATGGGCATTGGCAACCCAATCAGCAACCATGTTTCAGCCCCTTGGACAATGGATAACTTGCAGCCCATGAAACTCCTTTACGCGGGCTTTGGCCTCTGTGATAAGAGTAGTGGCCTCCCAGTTGAAGTGATCTGTACCTTCGGTTATCATCGAAACCAGCTCTAAACAGTCCAGTTTGACTATCACCTGTACTTCCCTCTTCCACTTCTTCTTTCCGAGAAAAATTAGGGTTTTGTTTAACGCTGTGGCTTCTGCTTGGAGAGGAGAGGAGACTCGCAGAGTCTATGCATATTCGTCGAGGAGGAGACCTTTATCATCTATACATATGCAAGCCATGGCTGCTACCCTTGTCGCCATTTCAAAGGATCCATCGATGTTCACCTTTATAGCACCGGAAGGGGGATGGATCCAATTTATTTGTTCCAGATTTTGAGGTATGGTCCTACGGGATGAGTTCTTCGACCACTTGCAGAAATTCTCCATTTCAGCCTTTGCTGACAAGATTACACTTTGTGGATTTATTGTGCGAGCACGGAAAACCCAACCATGTCTATTTTTCCAGATTTGCCAAAGCAGCATGGCAAGGATATCCAAGGAAATCGAGGTCTGTGTAGCTTTCCAGATCCACTCTTCCATTCTTGAGGTTATATTCTGATTTGCTTCAATGTTAATCGAAGCTTCACCCCAAATATGCTGTGTCCAGGGACAAAGAACAAAAAGGTGCTCCATCGTTTATGGTGCTTCTCGGCAAATGGGGCATATGCAATTAGGTATTATCTTTCTGCGAAATAAATTTTCTCTAATTGCGATCGCATTTTGAGATACCTGCCATAGAAAGATCCAAACTTTAGGTGGTATGTTTGCCTGCCATATGCTTTTCCATAACTCCTTTGGAGGCTGATATGATGAGGAAGCGTGCTGATGTGAAATGGTTTGTTGTTTTGCCCTAATAAAGTTGTACGTGCTCTTCACTGTGAAAAGCCCATTTTTCGTGTTCTCCTATAACAGGGTGTCTTCTGATTTTTTTGAATTGATGCGAATGGATAGTATATCATTGGTTGTATACTCATCGAAAGTCTCTATGATTTTTGGCTCATTCCATTTTGCTTTTTCCTCATCCATAAGCTCAGAAACCATAATTGGGACCCCTCTATTAATTGGCCCTCCAATAATTCCTTTAGGCAACCATTTATCTTCCCAAATATTAATATTCTTACCGTTCCCCACTATCCATCGCATAGAATCCTTTGTAGCTTCACAGCCTACAAGTAGACTTTGCCAGCCCCAGGAGGGTCGAGACCCCTTTACTGCATGTAGGAAATTAGTGTCAGGAAAGTAAAGGCCTTTGAACAGCTTTCCCCATAGTGATTAAATCTACTGTATTAGTCTCCACACTTGACGTCCAAGCATAGCATGGTTAAAAGCGATAAGATCTCGAAATCCCAAACCACCATATTCTTTCCTCCTTTTGAGAGCTTCCCAATTCTTCCAATGCATGCCTCTATGACTTTCATTATTTTTCCACCAAAAGTCTGCGATTTTTCTCTCTATAGTTCGGCATATAGATAGGGGAATTTTAAACAAGGACATAGCATACTGAGGTAGGGCCTGCACTACTATTTTGAGGAGAATTTCCTTCCCTGCCTTGGATAGTAAGTTCTCTTTCTTTCTCTCCAATTTCCTGTTCACTCTGTCAATAATCCATGAAAACATGTGTTTTTTTTACTCCCCCCCCCCAGTCTGAAGGCATGCCCAAATACTTCCCTGTTTTTTTAATCTCTGGGATACTCATTTTGTATGACATATTGTTTCTTAGAGTTTCTGGGCAATTTTTGCTAAAGAGTATGGCTGATTTGTTTAAATTAACTGACTGGCCTGAAGCAAAACAATATCTATTCAACACCTCAGCAACATTTTGGCATTCCAGCACTCTTCCATCTATGAAAATAATCAAATCATCTGCGAATAATAAGTGCGATAAAGTAGGGCATTCGGGACTTAGCTTTATTCCCCTTTATGTTGCCAGTATCTACTCCTCTTTTCAACATGTTTGAAAGAGTGTTTGCCATTAGAATGAATAAGTATGGAGAGAGGGGATCACCTTGTCTAATACCCCGTGTTGGCTGAAAGTAAGGTTGTGCTTCACCATTCATTCTAATACTGTAGGTCACTGTGGAAACACACTTCATAATCCAAGAGACCCATTTATCACAGAATCCCATTTGTAGCATACAATCTTTGAGAAAATCCCATTCCACCTGGTCATATGCCTTCCTCATATCTACTTTTAGCACCGCATTGAATTTCCTCTTTCTTTTTCTTACTCTTAGCTGATGGAGCACTTCTTGCATAATAAAAATATTGTCTTGGATTTGTCGATCACGAACAAAAGCACTCTGCTCCTCAGCTATGATCTCTGGCAGCCATAGTTTTAGCCTATTAGCCATGATTTTCGATATGATCTTGTATATAAAATTGCATAGACTAATAGGTCTAAATTGATCCAATCTCTCCGGATTAGGCACCTTTGGGATTAATGAAATAGAAGTCCTATTTAACTCAGGGTTTAGATACCCTGTATTGAAAAATAACTGCACTTCCTGAAAGACTTCTACTTTAATATCCTCCCAGTGGTGTTGGAAGAATTTCCCATTTAATCCATCTGGCCCTGGTGCTTTTAAAGATCCTAATTGGAAGGCTTCTTTGGATACTTCTTCTAGCGTAACCACTTATGTTAAAGATTTATTCATCTCCTCATTGACAGAAGATGGGATTTCTTCAATAACAGGATAATAGTTTCTGGGTCCTGCAATCTTGTATAGATTATGGAAAAACTAAGAACACATATTTTGCAACTGATTGGGATTTCTAATTCATTCATTGTTTTCATTCTTCAGCATATAAATTCTATTCCTTTGTCTTCTCTACAAGGTAGTTGCATGACAGAATTTTGTATTTTTGTCTCCCCATCTGAGCCATTGAATACGTGATATTAGTCCCCAGTACATTTCTTCTTGTCTCCAAAGTTTCTCTACTTCAAGTTTCAGCCCTTCAAGTCTGCTTTTATCTACATTTAAATTTTAACAGTTTGTAATTTCTAGGATCTCTCTCTTGAGATGTTGAATTTGCCTATGTCCATTTACATATTTCCCCTTACTCCATGCTTGCAAGTTTTCTGTAACTCTTGCCATTCTAGTGGATAAACTGGGAGTCTGGTTTTGACCCATTTGCCATGAATTTTTGACAATTTTCCCTTACTCTTCATCTTCCAGCCAGAATATTTCATATTTGAAACCTTTCCTACATTTATATTTTGCAGGAAAGAAGTCCAAAATCAGTGGACTATGGTCAGACCCTATCGCAGGCATGGCATACATAGCAGCATTAGGAAACAAAATACTCCATTCTAAGGTACAGGTTGCTCTATCAAGTCTTTTTTTCACCAATTCCTCTCCTTCTCGATTGTTGGCCCATGTAAAGGCACACCCCTTACTTTTGATGTCCAGTAGATTACATGCATCCATAAAGTCCTGGAAGGCAGTTATTTGTAGTTTCCTGCTATTCTTTTCCCCACCTTCTCCCAATAGTGTAATATCTTATTAAAGTCCTCTATGCATAGCCAAGGTACTTCATTGTTTTGGCCAATAGACTTAATCTGTTGCCAAAGTTGAAGTCTCTATTGAAAATCAGTGGGGGCGTGCACAAATGTGATGCACATTTGTTGTCTAGTCTCCTCCAATCTACATAAGACATCAATGAAATATAATGAATTGTGTTCTACATTAATAGAAATTTGATCATTCTAGAACAATGCACTTCCTCCTGCCGTTGGATTTACTATAAAACCGTTTTGAAACTTCAGTCTTTGCTGCATTCTTTTAATCATTTCCTCACCATTCTTTGTTTCCAAAAGACACACTATAGTAGGCTTCTCTCGGACCACTAAGGTCCGACGTGCTTGAATTGTCAGGGGAGAGCCTAGACCCTGACAATTTCAGCATATAAGCTTCATTTGTAAACTGGTAGCTTATTAGAGCTAGCCACCAGAGCTCGATTGCAGAATTCCTCAACAGTCTGAATCTGTGTATCCATCAGCATATCTTTATCTATCACATCTTTGCTGAAAGGTTGTACGTCATATGGGGAAAATCTTTTCTTCCTCTTGCTATGCATATATTTTGGGCTTTGACCTTTCATAGTACCTTCTTCAGGTTGGGTACTAAGTGTCATTTTTCCAATCTGTAACCCTGCATTTCTGTGGATGTCAATATAGATCTCCATTGGTCTCTTCTCCATTAACTCATCCACTTGTATTTCTTTCCCTTTTCTAGCTTTTCTCCCACTGCTAGCCTCCGAAAGTTCATCATACAGGACAATTTGTCCCATAGCTTCAGGAGATTCTGGTATTCTTTCTTCCTCCATTAATTTTGCTATTTTCTTTCTGTAGTAAATTTCCCAGAACAGGCTTGATTCGTTAGCCTTTGCTTTTAACCACGAACCATACGGAAAATTTTTCATGTTTTCTATACTCTCTTCCTTGTTTGGGTTTACTTCACAGTTTTGGACATAGTGACCCATTCTTCCACAAATGTAGTAGTAATGGGGCAATCTCTCATACTTAAAATCCAGCCACAAATTTTTATTCATATTACTAAAGATTGATCCCAGATTGAGGGGAGCCGAGATATCTATTGCCACTCTCGCCTTGCCTACTTTGCAAGTTGTGAATCCTCTAGCTTCTATCTTAGTGGTTGACACCCTTCCAATTTCTTTAGTTACTTTCCCAATTACTTTCTCCGAGATCCATTCTATAGGTAGCCCATGAATTTGAACCCAAAATTCACATATAGAAAAATCATAGCATGCAGGAGGGGTGTCTGATTCCCAGTTCTTCAGAAGTAATAGGTGGTTAGCAAAAGACCATGGGCCTTGTTCTATCACTTTTTCTTTGTCTGTTGTAGATACAAACTTAAATTGGAAAATGCCAAGTGCTATGAGAGAGATCTCTACACTATCCATCCTCCATGCCTTTCTCATAGAGTTTTGAAATGCTTGTATATTAACTCTGAAATTTTGATATAGCTGATCGATTAGAGTTAACTTACATTCTCTTACTTTTTCTACCGAAATCTCTTCATCCAGAGCCGTAATCTTCTTTTGTGGCCATAGGTCACTCAGCCTTCGGCAAAGTGCAGCAAGGCGCAAGGCATTCTCCTCAGTTTCCTCCATCAATTTCCTTCTCCTGATGATTAACTCAGCAGGGCACTCATCGTGAGCAGTATGAAGGCTTGAATCAGCTTAGTGAAGGGGTTCCTTTCATGGTTTTATTTGTATCCTGAGATGTTTTTGTATGGGTATAGTTACATTGAAAACTATGACAGGAAATGAGGTTGAGGGTTTATGGGAAGATAGGGTGATTTGGTAGGGTTTTGAAGGGAAATGATATTGTGATTGGAGCTATGAAATTTCTGATTTAGTGTGTATAGGCCATTTCCGATGGAGTTACTAAAAGAGGAGGCTAGGGTTTCATGTAGAAAAGGAAAATAGGTTTTCGTGTTTGAATTTTGAGCTGCCATTGGCAGAGAGAGCTCTTGAGCGAGAGAGATCGAAGGTGAAATTATATGTGTCGTAGCTTCTCTTGAACGACTATGAATCATGACAATTGTCAAATAAGTCCTAAACATTTTGTTACTTTACTTATTCAGTTTTAAACCTTTTTTATGCCAAATAAGTCTTAAACCTTTTACAACTTTGCCGGTTAAGTCCTTCCGGCAGATTTTGGCCGGAAAATGCATATGTGGCAATGACCGAACCCAAATTTTTTTCTTTTTTTTCCTTGTTTTTCTTTAAAAAATATATATATTTAGCTAGCGAGCTCTAGCGGCCGATGGAGCTCGCCGGCCACTCCAAAGGGCGGCCCAGCCCTTGCTAACCATGGGCAAGGGATGGCGCTGGCCACGGGCGAGCTGCCCCTGCAGTTTGCAGATTTGCAAGGGGCGAGCTCACCCCACCCAAATATGGGCGAGGCTCACCTCGCCCGGCCCTCGCCGGCCACAAGCGAGGGCCTCCCCCAGCGCCCTCGCCTGTGGCCGTCGAGGCTCACCTCGCCCAGATCTAGGTGGGGCAAGATCGCCCTTTGCAGACCTACAGTTTGCAGATATGCAAACTGTAGGGGTGAGGGTGGCGGCGGCCTCCCCTACCCTCGCCCGCGACCGGCAAAGGCGGGGCCGCCCTTTGGACTGGCCGATGGCCCCGCCTTTTGGAATAGCCAGCGAGCTCCGCCAGCCAAATATGTTTTCTTAAGAAAAACAAGGAAAAAAAATTTTGGGGTTTGGTCATCGCCACGTCATCACCGGCGTAGTCGTGGGTAGGTATTTTCCAACCAAAATCCGTTGGAAGGATTTAATCGGTAAAATTGCAAAAGATTTAGAGACTTATTTGGCATAAAAAAATATTTAGGACTAAATCGGCAAAGTAGCAAAAGGTTTAAGACTTATTTGACAATTGTCCCAGTGTAAATCCAATGACGAGCCGTGCAATTCCCCAAAAGCAAATTGGACATGCATTTGAGTAAAATTTGAACGCCTGGCAAAATCCTCTCTATATATCTACATTCATTCAAAGAAGAGTGTCGAAGGCTTGTAAGAGCTCCTATTGAAGGGGGAAGTTGTATAATTGCGGTGTTTCTGAAAGATGGCCTCAATGGAGATGTTAAGTGACCAACGGAAGAGATTATCTTCAATGATGAACAATGCGAAGCCCTAAGAATTTCGAGATCCCTCAGCGCTTGGTATTCAGCATTAATTTATTCAGTAATGCCTGAATATCTCAAATATTTCCCTCAAGCGCAGTCGATTGTTTCTTCTGGTCAACATCATAAAAGAGGAACAAAACTCTTTAGCCTATCTTTAATTATCTCGATCCCTTCATCAACGTGACATAGTTCAGTCAATTTCCTTTTGAAGGACACAAGATGAGTTGATGATGCTGCTGAATGCCCTTGAGCTCTGAAGTATCATGATTGTTAGAAAGAAAGCCACAGTGCGCATAACCTTGTGAAAATTGATTGTAGATAATTTTTGGGGGAGTCAAGACTTTTCAACGCCGTCCATTTGAAATGAACAATTCGTGTTTTCTTCGTTGTGAGTGCCTATCATAATCATGAGTGAGACTCCCTTGCATTTTCACTTCAAAAGGTCAATGAACTGGTTTTGGAAGGTGCAACTAAGGGTGCGTTTGGTAATGTTTCTATTTCAAGAAACAGTTTTTTTATAAAAAATACTTTTTTTTAGAAACACTTCCAAAAATAATTTATGAGTAAATAAAGTGTTTAGTAACTACACAAAATTTTTGTTCTTGGAATATGAAAAGAATATAAATGAGTTTGATATAATTTCTAAAAAAAAATTTCATTTTTTCTTTTGGGCGGTGGCAACGGCCGACTACCAGCGACGGGCGATGGCGGCGGAGGGAAGCGGCAACAGCCGGCGTTTGCCGAAGGTGGCTGCGGTAAGAATTTATTTTTAAAGAGTTTTTATTCTTTTTGTTTCTCAAAAGTGTTCCAAAAATAGAAAAAAAATTTACTTATTGTTTCTATACCAAATCTGTTCCTAGGAACACAAAAACAGATTTGGAACAAAAATGTAACCAAACGCATTTCTGTTTTTTATTTTTTTTTTGTTCCTTGGAACAAAAAAACCGAAACTTTTGTTCCAGGAAACAGAAATAAGTTTTACCAAACAGACCCTAAGATTACTGTGAACACCTGCCGTCCAGACAAGCCCTTCAAGTGTTTCATCGTAAAGGAATATTTCGGTAATGATAAGCAAGTCTTATTGCATGCCAATGAAGACACACTTTAGCAGTACTCCATGATTATTCTGGTGCTCTTGATGGAGAACCTTTCATTATCCAGTCGCCCAGGGTTGGTCGTTGGTCCATACCGATTTTATTAGCTAACCGCTCAAAGGATCAAGGTGGAATCAAGCTTTCAAACATGACAGTGTGAAATTCTCTGGAAATGCCAGTAGCTGAATGTCCTGTAGCTAAGGCTGGACCAAACCGTATGTGGGAGAAGTAAGTGCTTCCGGTGAGGCTAATGCCCCAACTTGCACGATGAATCCCTCTGCCCTGCTGTAATGATTTCTGTGGAAAAAAGGGCCACATATGCAACTGAAACTTCACATCGGGTTCAACTGATTTAATCACTTCATCAGTTGGCAACAACTTCCCTAACTAATCTTCCAAGTGCCTATCTCTCAACAGATGAATGCACAGTTTAGCACCACAAGATAGCGAAAGTAAATTTACTAGACATCAAATGTCATCTTCATTATCCTTTATTTGATCTTCATTTGTACAGCTGCCCAATAAGCCATGGCTCCCTGCACAAACAGATTTCTGCAAGTTTCTCAAACTCTAATTCCTCTCAACAACATTAGAAACCCACAAAAATGGAGATCACACAAGTGTCCATTCACGTGATTTCTTACCCCAAGTGAGACTTTTCATATGTCCTACGCGCCAATAATTCTAAAATTTGGCCTTAACTATAATATGATTTATGATACCTTGGAGAAGCTAAATGGTCCTCCTCTCCTGTCATAGATGGAAGCTTTGCTACATCACATACCGATGCTGCTACCCAAGTGAAATTCATCTTTTATTTTGTAACTTCTCTATTACTTTGCAAATCACAGTAAGAAGCACAACTTTCCTGGAAAATAAACTGAACATAGGCATATCAATGCAGCGCATCTATCCTTGTCCCAGGTGCAACAAGGAGCTGATTATCCTGCAAAGTTCCAGTATGAGAACAGTAGTTCCGTGACCTTCCAACACACATTCCATCTAATTGTTTACAGAAAACCAAAATTATCTCCAACGCCAAACATGGTTATCAACTTCCAAATATGTGAAGCAGCAAATCATGAGGATCTCTAATAATTTGTTACATTTCAAATATAAATGATGCAATCGACATGGATACCTCCAGCTGCGAAACATAAGAGCAAGGAGAAACTAGCTAAAGCAAATATAGCTAAAAAGCCAAACCGAACTTGGAAAAGAGAACTCATATTTGTAAATAATTAAGAACCATCTGGTTGGACAGAGGTATCATAATATAAATACCTTCATCAGATTAACTCGTGAAAAGGTAATTAAGAAGTGCAGGCGAAACTTTTCTGTTCATATCTGTGAAAGAATTTGATTGCAAATAAGGGAAAACATCGATTGTCAGTCCAAAGAAGTTACATCAATTTGTTTAAAGTATGAACACAAGGGAACAATTTGTGGTTGTGATCAGGAAGCTTCAAGAGAACGTGCACCATCTTCTCCCTCAGGTTCATATTCGGAGTTAAATCCAGGTTCACGGTATTCTGCCACAAATTTAACCAACTTCTCCGAGCAAAGCCAAGAGTTTGCCACCTCATTCAATTTCCCGCAACGGTCTATTCTAAGCCTTCGTAGTCCCTTCAAGCTTAACAGATCTGGCAACTTTTGTAGAGATTTACAAGAAAAAATCTCCAATTCTTTCAAAGATTCTGGTAGTTTGCCTTGAATCTCAACCAGATTACCACACTTTTCTACTCGAAGATGTCTTAGTTTGTTTGAGTTACTTAGATCAAATAGTATCTCCAACTGCCCAAGGCCACAAATTCGCAAATATTGTAGGTTTTCCCACAAATTCGTCTGGCTTCTGCGAGAAGAGCCAAGAATGGCCTCCCCCTCCAGTTTCGTGCAATCTCTTCAAGCATGACAGATCAGGCAACTTCAATAAAGATTCACAGAAAGAAATATTCAATATTTCTAAAGACTCCGATAGTTCACCTTGAATCTCGACCAAGTTAGCACATGAACTTATGCAAACCTCTCGCAGCCCCATCAAACTAGACAGATCAGGCAACTTATATAAAGCTTCACAGAAAGAAATATCCAATTTTTCCAAAGACTCTGGAACATCAGCTTGAACCTCAACTAGATTACTACAGTTATCTACTCGAAGACGTCTTGATTCGTCTGAATTACTTAGATCAAGTAGGGTCTGCAGCTGCAAATCTAGTGGATTCTTCCGAGCAAATCCAAGAATTGCCTCCACATTCAATTTCCCACAACCACTTATTTTGACGCTAAGCAGTTTCTTCAAGTTTGACAGAATAGGCAACTTTTGTAAAGATTTACAGGAAGAAATCTCCAACTCTTCCAAAGATTGCGGTAGCTCACCTTGAATCTCAACCAGATTATGGCAGGAGGCTACTTCAAGACGTCTTAGTTCGTTTGACTCCGCTAGATCACGTAGGATATGCAGCTGGTTAATGCCTACAAGCTTCAAATCTCGTGGATTCTTCGGAGCAAATCCAAGAATTGCCTCCACGTTTAATTTACCGCAACAACTTATTTCAACCTGTTGCTTACCCACCAAGCTCGACAGATCGGGCAAATTCCGTAAAGAAGGACATGAAGAAATACGCAATGTATCCAAACATTGTGGTAGTTCGCCCTGAATCTCAACCAGATTATCAAAATCCCCCACTTGAAGACTCCTTAAAATGCTCAATTTGCTTAGATCAGGTAGTATCTGCACCTGTTTTAGGCTCGAAAGGTGCAAATCTCGTAGGTTCTCCAGACAACCAAGGCCTCGAATCTCTATAATCGCAGCGCCACAAATGCAGAGGGATGATAGATTCTTCAAATTCGATACATCCTCCATCGAGCAAAGTGAGTTGCAACAGTTCAACTGTAAGGAGGATAAACTCGAGGGAAGCTTCGGGAGGCAACGGAGATTAGGGCACCAGAGGCTAAGCGACTTGAGTCGAGGAGGGAGGCTAATGTCTGTTGGTGGGGCGGTCTCACCATAAAACGCGAGGGACAAAGACTCCAATTTGCTCAAGTTCCCAATCCACCGCGGCATCGGATCTTCCACGAATCCATACGGCTTCCGGTTACTATCGTAACGGCTGCTAAACATCAGATCCAATTCCTTTAAATTATTGAGGTTTGAGAGATCTGGAAACATGTCCGTGTGCAATGCCCGCAGTCGCAATTCGATAAGACTTTCAGGAAGCCTCGGCGGCAACGCGTATATGGTCGCACCAGTCAATATCAAGATCCTCAGGAATCGATTCCTGTAAATGCCATCGCCAATCCTCACATGAAGTTTCTCGGTACTATATCTTTTGCAGACTTCTATTTCTTCACACTTCTCGATCGTCCAAAACACAGGGGGTATTTTCCTCGTGCTACTCACTCGCACCTTCACTACTCTCAAATTTCTCAAATTTCCGATGGAATCGGGAAGTTCTTCGATGCTCGTCAGGGATATATCCAACTCAATCAGCGATTTCAAATTTCCAAGTGAATTTGGAAGCATCTCCAATGATGTGCACTCTCTTAGAGATAGGTATTTAAGGCTTGTAAGATTGCTACCCAACTTGTCTGGCAACCTTCGAAGATTTCGACAACTCGACATATCCAAAGATTTCAAATTCTTCATGACCTGTCAAAGAAAAAATCTTGCAAAGATAATTTTCAAATCTAATAAGATTGAATAATAAGTGTAGTCTAACATATAACCTACCTCTATGTAACTCCATCCCTTCCAATCATCCATAATTTTGCTATTAGATAGATCAAGAATAACCACATCCTCCAAGGAGAAATTTGCAACGTTGAATGTTGAGGGAATATTTTTCCATGAAAGCCATCGCAATTGTGGAAGGAGATATGATTTCTCAGCTATTGGAGAAACATTTGACGGCGATTCATGCCAAAGAAGCCTCTTTTCTGCACGAAAATTATACATCGGACCATCAACTTGGAGGAACCTTAGATCCGATAGGTTCTCAAAGTCTTCACAAGTAAAACGATACCGTTGCGGATGGTCCAACTTGAGACGAAGAGCTTCAACTTCTTTTTTTCCCTGCCCAGAGAAAAAATATAGAAACAAAAGACTTGAAAGAACACGCATTTATTAAAGTCCACTTTATTAAGTGATTGAGTTAAGCATAGGCTGAGGAAGTTGTAATGTTGCTAGACAACCCAAAAAGTAGATGGCTTTTCTAGGAAAAAAAGTCCACAAATACTAGAAATTTATGTCGGGGAGATTGTACCTTATGTCTCCTTAGCAAATCGGATCCTGCCTTCGGATCCCACACCCTACTTTACTTCTCTATTTTCATGTTACTTTTTTGACGAACTATTTCTCTTCCAAGATCTCTGAGTTGGTCGTGCATCCACACTTTATTATCCTCATTAATCTTTATCAAAGACATATTCTCCAAAACAATCATGGCTTCTTCCGGAAAATAATTAGATTCATCCCAAAAATGAACCAAAATGTCTTTGTTATGCCCAATGAAAAGACAAGCTATATCGAGGAATATATACTTTTGTCGAGAATCTAATGCATCATAACTTATTCTCAACTTACTTAAAACTTTATCATGAGGAACACTTTCTAGCTTCTTCAATCTGGCATCCCACATTTCCTTTTTTGTGTGACATAAAAGTGAACCAATGACCTCAAGAGCTAACGGAAGACCTCGAGCAATGCCTATCGCCCTGTTGGATTGGTCAATATACTCATCCAAAGGAGAATCTCTTCTGAAGGCATGTTTGCTGAAAAGTTGGAGAGATTGATTAGGATCCATGACGCTAAGCTCATAAATGTTGTCCACTTCAAGAACATCGAGAACATCTTTGTTTCTTGTAGTAACAATAATTTTGCTTCCATTGCCTAACCAATCACGTTGACCTATGAGCACATGAATATGATTCTCTTCTTCCACATCATCAAGAAGAAGAAGGACTCTTTTATTAGACAACCAATTTTTAATTGTCCGAGTTCCTTCATCAATGTCTTTTATATCCATGTGCTTTATTTTGAGGATGTCGGAAACGAGTTGATTCTGCAAGCATTGAATGCCATTACCTTTCGATGTTTCTCGAATATCACGGAGAAAGCAACAATTTTGAAAGTCGTGTGAGAGCTTATTGTAGATTAATTTGGCAAGAGTTGTCTTCCCAATGCCACCCATCCCATGAATTCCTATAATCCGCGTTTCACTTGTCTGAGCACCTATCATTTCCATGATTGCATCCACATGTTTGTCGACATTGACCAAGCAATCCGATACCACCAAATAATCCTTTTTCAATTCTCTGAAGACCTCCTCGGTGAGTTTTTTCGCAAACTCGCCTTCTCGCCTAGTTTTTGGTGGAGATCATGAGGCAATGAATTAGAAAATTGTGTTGAACCATACAATGCTTTGACAAGACCAAATTGAAAGTTACAGACCTATCAAACACGTGTTCTTCGAGGATTTATTTTGTTGTAAAAGAATTAGTGTTGGTCCTAAAGGATTATGAATGACCTAAACTGGAAAAACATGTTTGAAATGAAAAGAGACAATTTTGTGATTGTGCCATTATTTAGCGTGATTTCTGCGGCATGACTTCAATAGCACAAAATTCAATTTCAACAAGACTAACACATATCTAGAAAAGAAACCAATTGAAATACATCAAGTTTTAATGGTACAAGGCACATGAGATGGAATGCGAAAAGCACTCACCTGGGGATTTTGCAGTGCAGGTCCCATCCGCTTATCTCCCCAACTGCACTAAGCGTAGCCTTCCACTCATTTATAGTGTCTTCACCATATCGCTTCTTGTTTTCATGTACAAGAAGGGCATCTCCATAACCCCCAGTTTGGTATCGAACCTCTGAAGGTGCCACATCATAAAAAACGGGCATGATCTTTTGTCTTCTAGTTTTCTGGCACTCGACCATCTGGACTAACTCCTTGAGACACCACACGCTAGAGGCATAACCTTTCGAAAAAATAGGTATCAAGATCTTCGACTGATTAATTGCTTGGAGAAGTTCCGGGGCAAACTCTTCCCCAACACGGAGCTCTTTGTCGTCCTTGAATGTGCGGATTCCCGCATCATTAAGACTAGTGTAAAGGAAGTCGGTAAAACCAAATCGAGTATCTGGTCCTATGAAACTCAAGAATACTTCGTACTCGTGTCCCGATGGAGTAACCATTTTGTGACCTTCTGTTGAGGTGTGAGTACAAGAAGGGCCTCCTGCTATTCCCTCATTTCTGCAGATGCGTCTTTTTTCGGCACTCCCCTCCATCGATCTCAGTCGATCTTCTCTTCAAGGAAAGGTTGAGAAGTGCAGCAGCAAAAGCAGTGGCAGCAAGAGATGGAAAAAGTTTTGAAGTCAGAGCTACAAATGGAGAAAGAAGGGAGAATAGAGAAGCTATGCAGCGAGCGGAGGGCCAGTTTGCCAGAATTGGTCAATAAGAATGATTCCTTACAGCTTGTGCAAGTTGACGAATGGTTTCTTCGAACACCGAAGGGGCCCTTCCCAAGTCAATCCTTCTCTTTTATCCCCACCGTCATAACGCAGTTGAAACAGGAAAGATACAATTGTGGGGTAAATAAGCTAGAGGAATTCTAAAAAGATGGGAGCGATCAATCAATCGAATGTTTCGAGTTACTATTTGTTTGAATTTTAATAAGCTTTGTCTTTATAGAGTTTCTTCCCAATGTACAATATATCATCACTTTGATTTTCAGATAATATGGAGTTGCGATGAGATGTCGAGTTGGGGCTATTTTGGGAAAAACATCCTTCCGTTGGGTCATATTACTTGCCATTCCTGTGCCTGGTCAGCTCGGGTCACTTTCAGCAATAGCTGTCCGCCCAATGCCACATTCCAAGGATAGGGTAGACGACATGGAGAGGGAAAGTCAGTATTGGTTAAATATGCAGAGTCGTGGAACGCTTTGCTAGAATATTGGTCAATGAGAACATGGCAGCATCTCTCCAGCCTGTCAATGTTGGTAATGCAGTTTTTTTAAAAACACCAAATGCATAAAATAAAGGTCATTAGCGAAATAATATAGATGGATCCTTCCAAATTTTTTAACACCTAATGCATATATTAAGGTTTATGACCAATTCCGAGATGCCTCCCATGTAATCTATTGTTACACCTGGTCAGCCCTAGATTAACGTCGTTGGACATTTCTTTCTAAGTTTTTTCGCATGGCATAAAGTTTTATGTCTTAAAGGGCAAAAAAAGAAAAGAAAAGAAAAGAAAAAGGCATTAGCATAAGGTTCTAAGCTCATAGGCTTCGATTGAAAAAAAGACTTGATTCATATAGAATCTCATGAAGTTCTCTCTTCCAGATGATGTTTTCAAAAGATGCAGCTCTCGACTCTATCAATAAATGCTTTTCGGTATGTATTGTAAAGGGAAAAATAAGGCGAAAAGAATTGAACTTGCCACACTCATCCTCATTTGAAATTAAAGGACTGGGGTCATTTAACAGACTTAGCTTGACATCAACTAATGTAAGAACAAACCGATGAACAAAAAAAAAATTTCGATATTGTTCTCTCTCCCATCTTACTCTCTCCCTAGATGATACTTGGAACGAATTCTTAGGCCACAAAGGGGCTTTTAATTTGTGGCTATCAAGGTACGTTTGATAATGTGATATGCCTTTCGATATAGTATGAAACAATAGATTCTGGACATATTTTCCGCTCATTTGTAATTGGAATTTATTTCCATTTTCGAGGATTTTAGTAATTCAAAATCATCCTGCACTATTAATCACGCCTGTGGCTCCAACCCTTGAGTCTGTTCTCTGTTCGACTATTTTTGGTGTCGAGAACCGAACTCCATCACTGTAATTTTATGTAACTAAGGTTGTAAGAGGCTGCTTAAGATTAGCTATGGAATTCTGGCGATGCCGCTTCTTCGATTCAGTTGCTCTTTGCTACATCTCCACTTGCTAAATGAGCCTCAACTTCCTGCACAGAAACATAGTTCCATTGATTTTGTTAAGCGCTAACCATCTCAATGAGAAAACCAGCTCTGGCAGCCAGTCTGAGATGTTTGCACTCCTCGGTCTTCACGTCAATGTTTAAATGCAGAGTTCATAATCAAGGGAAAAGAATGATCAGCATAAACATAATCCGTGTCAAGACAGATGTCTTCGAACCTGCACATGTGATCTTATGATTCCGAATGCATGTCTCTATTATTCGAACTCAGCAGTTCAATTCTCAGAAGGTTCATTCAAGTACCTCATCGGGAGTAGAATCATTTTCCTTCTTCCTAAATTCCTCTGCCTTTTCCATTCCAGTTACATTCCTCTCTTCCACCACCACTTGACCATACTCTCCCTCCTTGACCGGTTCATGTCGAGGAGAGTTGTACTCAGAGGAAAGCCCCTCGGACACGATCCCTTCCAGCACTTCCTCGTCTCTTCTCGAAGAAAAGTAATGATCCGGCGAGTCGCAGGATATGAATCTCCCTGGCTCTGCCGCTTCCTCTTCTACTACTGGTTCTGTCTCCGGCTCTAGCTCATGCTCCGGATTGATCTCCTTTTCTTCCCCTACATGCTTCTCTTCCACTCTGTCTTCATCCTCAACCTCTATTTCTTCTTCTTTGTATTCTTCTTCTTGTTCGGGCTCGGGATGCTCAGCTATGTCTTCAACACCAGCTACAGCTTCTGTCTCCTGGCTCCCCGCATTATTGGTTCCTTGTTGCACAAGTAACGCTGCGTCATTTCCAATTGCTTCCATCTGAGGAACGTTCTCTTCCATCCGTTTGCTCCTCTCCGGATTGGCGCTCGAACTCCTGCTTTTCATAATGGTATTTCCGGTGGCAACATCCTGCTTCGATTTCCCGCAACCCATTTTCGTAAAACAAAAAATGTTGATCGAAAGGAATTAGATTGGAGGATTGATTCTCACCCTCGTTTATGCATCAGATAGTAATGTAGTTCCGGCTTTTGTTTCTTCTTTCGTCTGTTGAAGCTTTGATTTGCTTATGCGGTTTGCTTCCGTTGTTGACAAAAGGAAGGAGTTTTTTCCGTTAGGGATTGAGGGTGGAGAGGAGACAGTTGCAGCTTATGTTAAAACGGGGAGTGTTTCCTTTGAATCTAGAAAACGACAGTTCGTTTCTTATTATCCGTTGTTTTTTGTTCTTTTTAACCCAACCTCATTGTGGGTAGCTCGATGATATGGATACTTTACTTCCTTAAACTCCTTATTCAATGACCTCTCTTTTCATAATTAACATTCCCATACATCTAAGGAAAACCTAATATCGAAAAGACCGAATTATCCCTTCTTGAAAATTTGTCTTAGTCTCTTGCTTCCTGCTTGAGTTTTGAGTGCTTTTGGTGGATGTAAGAATTTAAGATTTGGTGATGTACATTTTTTGAGAGAAAACAGCATATATGTATTTGGTATTTTTAAAATTAAAGGCATGTGGCAAGTCATTGGATTAAAAGTGAAGCGAGTTTTTGATATTATCCCGATGTCGGCCAACCTCGTAAACCAAAATTCATATGATTCACATACAAATCATTTCCCAAACCACTTAATCAAAATTCATAGGACTAAACGTATTAGAGGGCTCGATGTCGGTCTTTTTCATAAAAGTGCTCCGTAATAATTTTAGTTAATGAATAATGAAGCTATTATCAATTAATTCCATAAGCATTTCATTTTCCACATGGAATGTGACTTTCTCTCTACCTGCCATAATTTATTTATTTTTCTCTATTTTTGGTTAAATAATAAGCATTTCTGAACATTTCTCCTATCTATAATACAACACTGCAACGGCCCAAGCTCTCGAGCCGTGCGACACCGTAAGTAGCCGCGGACGCCGCCACAGGGGAACGTTACCACATTTCTTCTTCCTCCTCGTAAAACCCTCAACAGCCGAAAAACCTCGCTCAGCAGCAGCACGACCTTCGGGCGCGAGAACTCGTTCTGCTCGTGATTCGATCGCGTCGAAGCTATGCACGCCGTCTCGAAGGCTCGCAGACTCTACCGCATTTTCAAGCCTCCGATTCATCTCAGGTCAACTGGATTCATCGCTCCGAATGACCACCAAGTCGTGGAATGTGCTCAGATTTGTGTGCAATCATGTCAAAATCACAGCTCCTTTTTCTCCTCTGCTGCCCGGTCCCTCGGTTTCGCAGGTAGCGTGCTTCTCGTCTGTCAAATTTTTTCTTTTTTTATTGCTGCTGAGGAATTTCGACGTGTATTGTAGAAGGAGAATTTGATAATTAATCTGTCGAAATTGTTTCTTCGAGTCGAGTGATTCATGTTCTTAAATGTCAGTTCTGGGTTGAATTAGTTTGTTTCCTGGTTGATACAAAACAGAGCTGCATTTATTTTGCAAGTTAAAGGTTTTGATGTGTTGTCGTTGAAATTCTCAGGGCCAGTTCATGCCAATAGATTGCCTCCAGCCCCTTATTCAATAATTTCGAGTTTACCATATTCTTCTGAAGCAAGTGCTGAGAAGGAGGAACCCACAGGTTTTTTCTATTTCCGTCTAATGTGTGACTTGACAAATTGCGTAGTGCTTTCTCTGATATCTGGTTCTTGTTATATTATGCAGAGACCGTGAAGGAGATGTATGACAAAATTCTTGAATCCGTTAATGGAAGAAGAACAATGGCTCCCAACGCATGGACGTGGTCAATGATTGAAAATTGCAAGAACAGAGAGGATATTAAGCTTCTCTTTGATGCCTTGCAGAACCTACGCAGATTTGTTAGTCGACTTCTTTCCACACTTGAGAATTAAATTTTTAATTTTTGAATGGTTGCTAAATTAACCTGTTCTTTTTTCTTTCATTGCAGAGATTGTCAAATCTTCGGATTCATGAGAATTTCAACTGCAACCTTTGTCGGGAAGTCACAAAAGCATGTGTGCGTGCTAGGGCTCTTGACTTTGGTAAGCTTTATCTGCCAAGTTGTGTGCCAAGTTCAAAAATTTTGTATTTTGCTAATATGTTTACCTGGTTCCTCTTCTGCATTGCATTGTTGCTACTTGTAGACCTTATTATTAGCACAGCCATTGTTTTGTATGTTGTTTGTTCTCAAATGATCTTTTACTTGAAGCCTGTCATGCTTGTAAAACAAATTCAGTTGCTTATGAGAACTTTTGACCACCCCGCCGGTGGCGAGCTGTGCTTTATTGTTTTTTTTTTTTTCCCTTGCTGTGACAATGCTGTAGACCAGAGTTTTTTTTTTTTTTAAATAAATGCAACACCTCTATCAAGCACATGGATGGAAATAACATGACACCTGTAACATATTCAAGAAGTAAGTTTTCTTATGTGAATGAGTGAAACCAAATTGAATTTAAATTGCATGTACCAATGTAAAATGTGTATAAACATGCCTTGCGTGAGTAACATGTTAACTTGCTTGGCAGGCTTCAATGTGTTTAAATGGTTAAAAGGGCCAATCATGACATGCTTATTTTTCATGTACAAACTTGTTAACTTGTTTATGAGTTGGACATCATTAAGCTCAATCAAACTTAATATGTGTCAAACACTTTTCTGTAAATGGGTCTTTCCGCACACTGCTGGCTCTGTAGGACTCTGATTTCTTGAATGACACTTCCATTTCAAATTATTCAGTTCCTTGTCGAAGCTTAGCAAAGAGCATTCACTTTGTGCAGGCATGTTTTTATGAACTGATAGCTTCAGTAGTTATTAGTTCAAGTTGATTCTAATAGTTGAGCTGTTTATAAACTTCAAGCCAAAATCAAATCAAACTTCAGCTCCATAGTATAGCTCATGGCCGGAGATTGCATCAATTAATTGTCATCGGGAGTACATGATATAATCAGAACCTAAATTATTTGCAGCAATCCTTAATTAGGCTAAGAATTTTAGTTGCATGTTGCACTTAGTCTGTGATGATAGAAACTAAGGGTTGACAATACTGTAGGTAAGAAGGCCTTGTGGAAGCATAATGTCTATGGATTAACCCCAACAATTGGCTCTGCCAACCATTTATTGGTAATGATGACATGTATCTTTATCAAGTGGAAATTTTTTCATTTGTTTTATTTACACATTTTGTATACTAACTTGGGGTATTGAAATGCAGCAATATGCTAAAGAGCACAAAGATGCCACTCTCATGCAGGAAGTTATGAAGCTTTTGAAGAAGAATAACTTGCCATTGCAACCCAGCACAGCCGATATTGTTTTCAGGTTCACTTCCATGCTGTTTATCCTGAGAATTATGTTATTATCATGTAGGGAGCCATTAAAGTACTTAAATATTGTGTGAAATATACTACATAGTTATCAAGCTATTTATCCAATTTATAAATGTCTTTATGTACGATTTATGCAACTTGTTTTTTAATTAATCATTTTGTCTGCATTGCTACTCTCAATCTAATAGTTTACTCATGTTATATGGCATCCTTTTTTCCATGGAAAAATTTTGCAGGATTTGTTATGACACAGACAATTGGGAGTTGCTCACAAAGTATTCGAAGAGATTTGTCAAGGATGGAGTGAAATTGCATAAAGCTGCATTTGACATGTGGATGGAATTGGCTGCAAAAGTAGGTGAGAAACACTCTCCATGTTTCATTCTGCTGCTCTCAAGCCCTTGTCCCTCAGCAATTTTATTTTCCATTTCTTCCCACAAATAGTTTTCTCATCCAGGTCTCGCCACTTACTACCAAAGACAGGATGTGCTAGAATATATTCTTGTGTTCAGTGATTTGTTTCTCTCCATAAACAATAAGGTAGAAATAAGAAACAAAAAGAATTTTCGCCACACTGTGTCTATCAACGTCTTTGTTTCTTTATTTGTTCTTAGATTATGCTTCTTTACCTATTTAGTGGTTGACGTAAATTGCCCTTTTTAGGAGACGTTGAATCTCTATGGAAAATTGAGAAGTTAAGATCTGAGTCCATGAAGCAGCACACTGTGGGCAGTGGGTTCTCATTTGCGAAGGTTGTTTCCAAACACAAACTGTTGGAATCACAAGTATCAGACCCGAAAGCACTAGGTCTTCTTGCATTAGAAAATCTGATGATGGGAAACCAGTAATATTGTAATAGAGATCAGTAGGTAAACCAGTTGAGAGGTCTATGGCCAGAAAAATGAGAGTTGACACTTGAATAAACCAAATTTTGGCTCCCATCCAAGGAAAAGAAGCACCTTTGGGATGAGAATATTCATTGTCAACACACAAAGGAGATATGACTACTTTTTCTCTATTTGGAAGCATTTATTGTGGCTTTTAGCACTCCGGTATAAAATTAAAATTCAACTGAATGGCATTTACTTTTGTGTCGAATTTTTTTGTGCAGGGACTTCTACTTGAAGGAAAACCTGAGGAGGCTGCTACAATCATTCATGTCTTGAATCAGGTGCTTCTCACTTCTCCAAGCGTCTATAGCTATTATTAATATACTCACGATCTTGGATATGATCCCCTTGCTCAAGGACTTGGTGTTCTAAATTACCTCGGCCTTTGAAAATAGTCCTTCATTTTTCCATGTTCTGTTAAGGAATAAAGCAGTTAGTGGAAGATATACTGAATTGTCCCCCATAATGTGCTCAAATAAAATCAATGTGATAGATCTTCTTGTTGACGGTAAATGGTTGATTTGGGTTTTGTATTTGGTGCTTGCAAAAATGTTTGGTTAAAATTACACAAGTGAGTTCCACTGATCCAAATGGTAACTTTGAAAGATCATCTCAGACACCTGAATTAGATAAAAGTTATAAATCCACCTACATAGGCTTTGTTTCTTCAGATGTCGCTTCTTAGGTCTCATGATGTGAATGCCTTGAATTGATGCCAGAGTTTACCTGATGCTAAGAGGTCCAGCATTATGGTTGAGCTTCAAAAGCTTGTCAGCGAGTGGCCTTTCGAGGTTATCAAACGGAAGAAACAAGATGACCGCAAGGTACTTCCTCTGACTAAATATCCATATCACTTTCGGTAGAAGTAGAAATATTGCCTGTTTGTAGTTATATATTGCTCTGGTAATATTTTCTCATCATTCCTGTTGCTGGTTGTATATATGCCTATCTCAAAACTTTACAACCTTATCTTCTTTTTGCTCATGTAGGCATTGGCTGCTGCTCTTAAAGCTGATATACCGGCCATGGTTAGTTCCTTATTAAACAATGGCTTGGAGGTGAAAGTGAATATGGAAGAACTAACCACCAAAGGCGACCTATGTTAAAGTATGACAGAATTGGAGATTGAATGCACTAGCTGCAGATCTGTCTCCTACGTGGACCATTAAGGTTGCCATGTTAATTTCAGCCAATCCCATTGAGAAGCAAGACGAGTGCGGTAATCATGTCTTGAGCAACATGCATCTGAAGTTTCTCTTGTGAAGGTCCCTGAACTATCAAAAGATCTGCTCCTTCTTGATTTGAACGTTATCATTCCTATACTTTCAGATTTTGATTCTTCTCTCTGCCCAAGCAATGTTTAGCGTATCGGAGAGCATGGGTGCATCATCATCAACAACTGAATTCTGAGGACAGCCTCAGTTGACTAGTTTTTGCAGAGATCTTTTGGCACACCCATTTTGTTGGCAGTTCAGCGACGACAATAAATACATGATGGTCCTATCAATTTCAATCTGGTTTTGCAGCTTTATTTTGTTATACTTCTGACAGAATTTTGCTGTCCAAAATTAAGAGTGGCATCTAATCCTGACTCATTCAACAATGGTGTATACAGCGACAGCCATCGCTTCCTCGATTTTATTGTACTGAACTGTCCAATTGTGGCGTCAAAGAAATGGGACCTACACACGGCCCTTGTCACACAATGGGAAAAGTCGAAGGATTGGAACTATCGGAATTGGCTTTAGCACAGACATGCCTGTATGCATCTTGCATATGCAAGGCATCTGCGATGTTACGAACGCAATCCTCTACTATTAAAACTTGTGCGCTAATAGCGTCTGCAAGTTTTGGCACACTTTCAATAGATGAGACATAACATATCTTTGACGGTTGATCCAGTGAGGGATGCACGGATATGCCCCCGAGCCCGAGATCATACTTTTATAGTTCCCAGGGACAAGATAACGAAACAACGGTTGATCGTCGATGACTTTCTGCTTTGTTTTCAAATTTCACGTGAAAAAAGGAGTGTCCTGTCCTGACTTTTGTTATCAATCCTTTGCAATCGTATCCTACTGATAGATAAACCATCCCTTGGTCCCCCCCAGAACTCCTTCTGAGTTTAATTGCTACTGCCTGCGCATCCATTCTTTTAGTGTTGTGGATGGAGGCTTCTACTTGCACTTGACCAGCTGATCATCGATCATCATCGCTGTTGCTGTCGCATTGACTATTAGATGGGAGGCAAGTTTTTGAAGTTGCGTGTGGCCCAAGGCATACAATTCCTTTCTTCCTTTTCCTTGATATTTTTTACTGAAAAAAAAAAACTCGATTTATATATGGAGTGTATAAGTCCACGTTTTACAGTGATTAGCTAATTTTTAATTGATTGAGAGTGGATAAGGCTCTTTTGCAGCTTGAAACACTGTACTCTTAGGGGGACTGATATCTCCAATTTCTTAAGAAAATTGGACGACTTACATAATTTATATTGCATGAGATGGAAGATGACTTAAAGAAAAAGGAAATACCATCTCGTCTTTTTTCAATGATTTCCGATTTTAGTAAGCCTTGATCTAGCAATCAAGATAATACCAAAAAGCTTCGATGATGTGATTTGATTTATCTTTTTTATTGAATGACTTATCGACTCTCATTTAAAATTTCCAATATTCGTCATAATTTACGAATATTATCGATATAAAATTACTGTCAACATTCCAATTCAGCTAACGACTAAAATTCGAAGTTACTCGACATTTTGTTAATGGGTATTTTATCTACGTGCGTACAATCACTTTTACCAGATATTCACATGGAAACCCGCGAGAGTTACATACTATTTCATGAGAATACAAGTTCAGCAAGAGATGACGTGTCGCTTAGGCTGGACATATGGTGCGTAATGGCAACTAAGTAATCTACTCAATTAATTTATAACCCTCTAAGCTTCATGAGATTACTTTTACCAAATGACTTTTGCAATCTGACTTTATAGACCATGAACTTGGGAGTTCACATCAGACGAACATTTCCTGGCACGATATCTCCTCTCGAGCTTCAGGAAGTTGTTCGAATGATCTGGTGCAAACGAGGATAATTCAAACGGTAAATTTAAAAATACGAATGAGCAATCGCAGCACGCAAAAGCTGCACACGCACGAAGCACGACAAAGAAAAGCTCCCAACAATAGTTTTGATTTCGTTGTAGAAAGCTTCTTAGTGAAGAGACTAATAAGGACATAAATAGCCAAAAAGTTCCAAATGAAAAACTATGTGTGACATCATTATATTTGGTTCATGACAATGTCCTCTGTTCATCATGTGAACTAAACCCTGAATTCGAGCTAATTTGACACGCGACCTAGATATCTCGAAAGCCAAACTTCGTCTCGAGGAGTTCGTAAGCACTCCATCGAACTCAATTGGAATTATTGCGTGGATCCACAGCTCTTAGTCTCATCATTTGTCCGGGTCGACCCTTCCAACTCAGTGATTTGTCCACGAGTATAAATATCGCAGCAACCAACGGATCACTCTTCAAATACGTAAAAATCCAATTCGGGTTACGTGCCTGTTACTCCAAAGCACCAAACTCATTCGCATTTCACGTCCTTATTCAACCCGAAAACAATAAATTAATTCAACCAGAATAATAATTTGGAGGGTCGACGCATTCCCACTTCTTCATATACAATCCACCAAGCAAACTCCTGCGGCAATAGACCCGTACCATATCCCAGGAGCAGCCATGTCGACCGAAGAGAAAGTAGCCAACCCCGAAGCGGGGAAACCAGCTGAGGCGCCACCGTCGAAAGAGGAGGCCCCGCCTCCACCTGCAGGCCCTCGGGACGAGGCTAGCTTGTTCACGGCGGATGTGGCTCTTCGAGGGTTGCTTTTTGCGTCTACGCTAACTGCGCTCTTGGTCATGGTCACTAGCAAGCAAACGAAAGAAGCTATGGTTCCAGGAATACCAGTCCCGGTGACTGCACAGGCTAAGTTCAACTACTCTCCTGCTTTCATGTAAGTCACTAGTTAGTGGTTACTATGCAGTTCCGTGCAGTTTTTTTTTAAGTTTTCTTTAAGAAAGAATATTTAGACCTAAAGAATCAAGACCCGCCCGGCTTCGCTTGCTCCCTAGCTCTGCTCCTTTGCTATTTTTACGACCTATCTCTTCTTTGCCTGATGAGAAGATGCTAAACACGTTTCGATATACTCGGCGAGAGCACCTTCCTTTGAGGCCAAGATTGAACTTCGTTTTAATCATGCCTTTCTCCGTCTTGCTGGAAGAAGCTAGTTTCTGTCCGTCATGAAGGTAGCTTTTTCATTTTCCTTTTCCAAGCCAATTTTGGGATTACCCCTTAAGTCCGATCATTCCACAAAACCCATATGGGACAATCTCTTTCAAGATCATGTTCAAATCCCTCGTCCGTATCATCATGTGTAATTTTCCTGCATGCATGTCCTTAAATTTTAAAAAATTAAAAAAAAAAATATAAACTTATTTCAGTCGTACCAATTTGGTCATATACTTTTTTTTTCATTTTTTTTTCTAGTTGAGTCACAAACCTTTTTTATTTATATCAATTCAATCAATTTGGCCAATTTTGACTTGTTAGTGTTAATATGGCACCACCTGCACCAAAATGAATTTTTTTAATAACATTTTAATAGTTTTCCTCTTTTTTTTCTTCTTCTTTTTCCTTTGGCAATCATCAGACCTTTACTGGCCAGAGGTGAGGGCCAGCAAGGTCCACCTCGTCGGCTCTCTAGGGGGCCTTGCTTGCTAGTGACGAGACTCACCCTCATTAAACTAGCGCAAAGCCTCTCTCATGAATTCTGTCCACATTAGCATCACGCCAGTGCCAGCTAATTATAATTGGTCGGATGAACTGAATTAACACAATTACAATAGGTTTAGAACTTTTTTGGTAACTTTTCTCCTAAATTCTGAATTCTGTTTCCATTATAGTGAAAAGGTGTCATTCAGTAAAGGAGGTCCGCATCTTTCTGCAAACTTTTGCAGGAAAACAAGGATATTTCTAGGTCAAACGAATTGATGAAGTTCGAACGTCAGTCTATCTAGAAAGTCATATTAGTTTCCGGAAACAGAACAAATTATATGCCTGGGAAATGCACTAAACATGCCAAAGAAGCCAAATAATTGAAATTTAACTATCCCAAAAAAAAAGGAAAAAAAATCAGAAAATTGCTTGATTGGCTAGACTTTAATCACATTTCCAACGATAGTTTTGACGTGGCCATCAATCTGAGGTGCCTTATGCAGACAAATAACATGATTTGCTTCAATAATGATCGCTGCGGTAGGCAAAATGTCAACTTCTACGCATGGGACAAATTGTTATGTTTATCTTTGACCTTAAGTTTATGTCCTCCGGAAGCCTCTCCCTCGATAACGAACCAAAAGAAAAGAAAAGGAAGACATAAAATCAATGACCAAATCAATCCCTCTTTACGCATTTATGAAGTAACTTACGATCTTCATATCTTACTAATCTTTTGATATAATTACACAATCTTTGACTGTGTAAAACTTGTCTACATTGGTTAATGCAAAAAAATACATGGTCTCAAAGTGATTTGCGATGTGATTAATCATGTTTGCCCGAAACCATCCAAGAACCAATCTTGTTTGGAGGACAGTTTATCCGCCGTTATCGTCAATAATAATCAAGCTTTCCAATGATTAATTTCACTTTTTTAACCATAGTTTGTCTTTGCACAGATACTTTGTAGTGGCACTATCGGTGGCTTGCCTCTACAGCATCATCACAGTACTCGCATCCATCTCAGTCGTCTTGAAGCCAGTCTTCTCGACCAGCTTCCTCCTCTTCTTTTTGCTCTGGGATGTGGTGAGCTCTCAAGCACCAAACTTTAGCACTCCTTTTGTTGTAAATGAGCAATTTTTTTTTCGAGTATATCCTTTAACACCATGACAGGTAAAGGAATAAGACTGCATTTTTAGCAGCCCGAGAGCACGAATGTCTCGGAATTCATGAGTAAGTTCAGTGCGGCACTGACATTGATCAAACTGTGTCGTGAAATGCCCAGGTGATGCTGGGATTAGTGGCCTCAGCAACAGGAACAGCAGGAGGGGTTGCATACATAGGGCTGAAGGGGAACAGCCATGTGGGTTGGACCAAGGTTTGCAATGTCTATGACAAGTTCTGTCAGCACCTTGGAGCCTCCATTGTAGTCTCACTCCTTGCTGTTTTCGTCCTCATCCTCCTCATCGCCCTCTCCATCTTCTCTCTGCACAAGAAGATCCCACGATAGAAATGCCGCAGAACGTAACTTTGGCTTGACTATTTATGATCTCCCCTGTGAAAATGTTGTCTATGTTTTGTACAGGAGGAATGTGTTTTGCTTGTGAATATGAAAGGTACCATCTGGCCTGTGTGTTGTCACTGCATATGTCTTGTTCTGGCATTTATAGTGCCATCCCATCTTCTTCTTACGATGGACATTCATCAGATATCGTTCCCCACACGTCAAGGGTTCTAACATTCTATCTACAAAACATGGATTCGCAAAGAAACGCAAAAGAGGTCAATTGATTTGACCGAGAACCTTCGTTATTTGACTATTCATTTCCGAGAAGAATTATATTTAATGACACGAAATTCTTTTCATGGAGAAGAGACTGGCCGATGCTATGCAATTGATTCAGCAAGAAGTCCACACTAAAAACTCCTCTTCCGCCGAAGGTCCTCATTATGATATAACTAGAATGGCATTTACATGACACAAATCTAAATGGCATTTACATGACACGAAACTAAACAAGGAGAAACCTATCGGAAAGGGATCCTCAATCAATTCGAACAGTTCTTTTAGCACCTAGATATTATTAGCTTGCAGCCAAATCATCCTCTTTAAGCATTTTTAATCATTTTTCTACAGCATGCCGCCTTCCAAATTTCCTGTTTCACCTCAGGTTGGTCAATAAACCACATCTAACAAGATACTTCACAATCCTGGGAGGATTTCAAGATACAATGATCTACCCACTGAAGCAGCAAGAGTACACTGGGGGACTTGCTATGGCATCACGTTCACATATCTTAGTTCTGACCTAACTCCTGTGCCCCAGACCTGCAGGTGTAAGTGGTCTTGAAGAATTCCTACAATCTATAACATGACACAAATCTGTTCGTTCAATCCTAAATTCAATTTATGACATATAGCTAGAACACCACGTTTTTAGCTAGCAGCGTCAACATATGTATCAGATTCCTACAAGTACCTTAATGCTTACCAAATTCAACATAAAATACATAGCAAAAACGCCAAGATTTTAGCTAACAGCATCAAGATGTGTATCAGACTCCCACAAGTAATTTGATGCTTACCAAGAGACCTTCTGCATAGACTTTGGGCTGCTCAGAAGTGTCTAATGCAAATAAAATGTCAGAATGAGCTATCTGCTGAACATGCCAGGGTCACAACATGAACATTAAAATAACAAGGAATTAAAAGAGAAAAATCCATACAAAAAGTAATTTTCCAATAAGTACTTTATGATGAAACACTAACCTCCTCTTGCATTAGTGAGGGAATTTTTTTTCCCCATGTTTCCTTTTTTCTAATGCATCTAAGATCAATCTCAAAACTGTGGAAATTGTTCCACGAGGACCACATCAAAAGTACCTTCAGGAATTGCAGCTATCCAATGGGAATGCGATGAGAATAGAAGGCCTCAACAATCTAACAGGCGAGGATTGATGAAGCAGCAGTCAAGGGCATTTGATATTCTGATTTCCTTACTTAAATGACTTTTCTACTGCCAGCATATGTTTCTACCATCAGACCGTTTCTTTGATGCAAATTATTGCTCTTCGAATCATTTTTAACATCTAAGTCATATTTCCTCGCAATATGGTGAACAAAGTGCATCAGACATCAATAACTTCAATTTATGAATAACAGAATTTGTGAATTGTCAGTAAGAATCAATCATTACATACATATCTTACTCAAAGATTATACACATACTCAATCAGTTTCTGGGCGAGGGTCCGCAAACTTTAGGTGAGAAAATGTTACAAAACTGAAGCCACCTAACCCAATTGTTGGTAATTGAACCTGTTTCCTTCACATTACCAATCGTTCAAAAAATTGTCTGCTCCCCCAATTCTTGACCTGCCATTCCATCCCGGAGAACCTTCTCAAAGAACGCTTCCAATGTGTCCTTCCCATAGCTAGGTGTTTTATCAGAACTGTACTCCCCTGTCTCGGGATCCAGAATCAACATACTCTCTGCAGCATAGTACCGTCCAATCTTCCCAAACTCGGCTGCATCTTCCAATCCTGGAAAAATCTTGACCAAGAAATCCAGGACACCAATTGCAAAATCCATAATCTCGATTGGCACCTTCAAGAACTTGGGCTCCTTCCCCAAAAGTCTAAACAGAATCTCCCCTTGCTCGAGAGGCGTCAAAGCCTTCCCTGGCCCACCAATAGGCAAAACCTGGTTTATCTTGTTTTCACTCAACACACAGTCTGCGATAAAAGAAGCTAAATCCGACTCACTAATTGGCTTACAAGCACACAATTTTCCGTCCCCAAACATGACATAAGGCTTCCCATCCTTCACCAACTCAACCTGACCCCCCAAGCTCTTGAAAAATGCCGTTGGTCTAACAATGCTATATGTGAACTTATTGTCCTCTTCGGCTCCTTTCATCAATTCGGCCTCGAACTTCAGCTTTGCCCGCTGAAACTCAAGAAGGGGCTTTTGCACACAAATAGCAGAAAGCAACACGAAATGCACAGCCCCAAATTTTCTACCGGCAAGAAGGCTATTCCTCGTGGCCTCATAATCAATCTTCCAAGAATCTTTCACTCCGCCAGACCGGCTAGCAAGGCACGAAACCACAACATCAATATCACATCCCAAGCCCTCCACAGACTTCTCCAAGGTCTCCAAGTTTGTCACGTCCGAAAAGCAGACATTAGCCCCTTTCAACTCATTCAATGTCTCATCCTTACTGTTCCTACCCTTGATCCCACTTCTCTCTCTAGCAACTGCTATGACATTGAATCCTCTGTTCACCAACTCTTTCACTACGAATTTCCCAATATACCCAGTTGAGCCCACAACCAAAACGTTTATATCTTTGGGGGTTTTGTTCCTAAAAGAAGAGGGTGCTGTTTCAGCCGCTGATGCCGCTGAAGCAGTAATTGGGTTGAGTCTTTCTCGGCTGAGCTTAAAGAAGGAAGGTGAGTTCACATGCGAGACCGAAAAGGCATGAGTGCTTGAGCTCACCTGAATCGAGCTGACGAATTGAGAAGAGAAACGCGTTCTCAAGGTTTCATACTCTGTGGGTTGTATACTGAATGTATTGGATGACAAAGAAAGGGACATTTTCTTTTTCTTGGAGCTTCAAGAAGTCTCTCAGTTGAAGCACAACGGCCAAGAACTGGTCGAGCTTCACAGAAGCATTTCTAGAGAGAAAGGAGTCCGGTTGAGGTCGAGATGCTGCTTCATGGCCGTTGTGAATCTTGGGTTCGAGAAACTAGACAAAATCTAAATGATAGGTGGACAAGCATCGCTGAGAGCGGCAAGAATCATTGGATAGTGGATGAGGAGTGGAGAGCTTCTAAAGTTTGAATATTGCAATCCCGTCCTCCTGAGCCTTCAGTATTATCATTTCGCTCCCAAACATTTCGCCCTACCATTATTGAGGACATTAGTCGAGCCGGAAGTCGATAATGAACCTGAGAACCGGCTAACACCAGCCTGGTTTATACAATTACAAGTCGTTTTTAAAAGGAATCAATTTGATTCTCCATTTCAAAAACTAAATATCAATAAATTCATTAAGTATCGATTTCAAATTCGATGATCAAATTCGTAAAGTAGTGTACATATACATTCATGATTAAAATCGACCTTGGAAATGACAGCCTAGGGCACAATCTCTTGAAAACCAATTCTAGAGATCAATAGGCTTCTGACTTCAACGCGAAATTTCTTGGCTGTGCTGTTTAGTTTGATTTTCGTCCAAGCCATATCCCCAGGGTTCTATCTACTGTTAGTTATGAATATAAAACATGGCTGCTCTTAGGAAAACTTGGAACCACCCCGAAAACTAGTCGAGCTGGGCCGGATTGTCACAAATCAAAATCTCTGACTGGATACGGGCCGGGCCTCTAGACAAGGCCCATAATTCACCCGACCCGGTTCATCTTCGCCATCCGTGGAAGCTGAGCGCTGACGCCATTGAAGGAAAGCTTCAAAAGTTGCCCCATTTTATCTAGCAGACGCAAGCTTCTCTCTTCCTTACGTGCGCGAGCTACTTAACCATCATCATCATCATAACTTTATCATCATAGTGTCCACGCTTGCTCGCTTCCTTCGGTTCGCTCTGTCTCTGACGAGCGAAACCGGAAGTGGATATGAAGCAGCCGGAAAGCATCCAAGCGTCTCTCCCAGAAGACATCGCCCTCAAAATCGCGTCTTACCTCCAGGTCTTGGAACAATTCATCCTCGATTCATCTCTTTTATGGCTCTTATATCGTTGAAATCGATCAAGGGAACTCGACTGTTTAATCGTCGATTGTTTCGCGTATTTGGGATTTGTGTTTGATCATTAGGTGGGTGATTTGTGTGCTCTGGGAGGTTGCAGCCGATTCTGGAGGGATTTATGCCGGTCCGATTTCTTGTGGGAGTCGCTGACGAGACAGAGATGGCCTTCTATGGATTTGTTTACTGAATCTTCATCAGTTGATCATGGTGACTCTTCCTCTTTCAGGGTAATCTTCTGTGTATACATTGGGTTTCAGGGTTTGGCTTCGTGTGAATCTTTGATTATAAACAATTGCTTATTTTAACAATTCTGTGATTGTCGGCGAGTAGAGAGAAATGCTGATTATGGTAGTTTGGGTGCTCTGTTGGTGGTCGGAATTTGGAAGTAGGGATGGAGGGACTTTTACGTGAAGTGGCACACTGAGATGGCCGAGCGTGCTATGTTGGTCGTTCAGCATGTCGAGCAATGTCTGTTTTCCGATTCGCTCGAGATCAGAGACTACCTAAAAGCAATCGAGCACTTGAACTCCATGCGACTTGGCTTCAAGGACGTCGAAATGTATCTGTTCCGACCGGAATTGAACGTGCTGCTTAACTTAATCGGCTTGCACTACTGCATGCACTGGCTTGAAATGCCGGTAAGCAACTGTTACTTTTGGGCGCTGCTTGCATGCTTCTGTAAATCGCGAGGAAAGACGACATAACTTGCCAAAATGGGCATCTTGCTTCAAATAACTGTTGTTGAGCTGACCGTGATGTTGCAACGTTGCTGCATATGCGGTGTGTAAAACTTCTGAATGGTGCTAAAATGTCCAGAAACAAAAGCAGGCATTTATGCTTGTTATGGCTGTAGCATTTTCCTTCTCCTCCTACATTGACATGAAAGATATTTTCAGCAACCCATCTCATCTGCTGGGAAAATGAAAGATTGTGTATATGGTATAGACCTTTCCTTGCAAATATTGTGCATCACTCCATGTGGGAACTTGCTTTCTTAAGATTGTATTTGGGTCAGTCTCAAGATTCGTCAATCTCGAAGTTGATATTTAACGCTTGATTGTTCGTCTAGCCTCTTATGTTGCTGAATACTGTTGAAAAGAAGAATGTTGATTGAAATGGTATAATTTGCGTACTATAAACACTGCCCTGCCTTTAAATATGCAGTATTAGGTTTTGATTTGTGGAATCGCACCATGTCGATGAAGAGATAGGGGCTACTCATTGTAGGATTCTATTACTTTGCCTGTTGATTATTGTTCTGTTAAGGGTAGAGGTCTCAGTCTGGCTTGTCGGTTAGAAATATCAATCTATTATAATCCGATTTATTGAATCATGTTGGAGAAACTCTGGAGATTGCTTGAAATTTACTCCATGGTAAACTAATCATAGATGTTTTGCAGGCTCAGCAAGTCATGGAAGCACTTCAAAATAGCAAGATCTCACAACGTCAAGTGTGTGTCAAATGGTGGAAGCTTGGCAGATTATTCTATGGCTTCCGAATGCGAGATGAGTCTCATTCTCGTTCAGTTTCCCTGCAAGATCTAGTACTGCCTCAGGAGAACGAGGTCCTCGGCGTGCTTCATCGAGGTGCCATTCATGAGGTCCTTCGTGTCCAGATTTCCGTATTCCATTCTACTAGCACTTCCTGGTCTTTTCCGGAGCGTGCAAGTCTGTGATCGACTATGATAGATATAGAGGTCAGGTTGTGCCACAGAAATATGATCATGGTATGTACTGGTGTCTAAGAAGATTTGAGGTTCGTGTATGTAAGTGTGCATACCTGTATGTTCGTGCTTGTAAAGGATGTTGTAAATCCTTGCCACCGTATCAATCTATTCTACAGAAACTGGATTGCATTGTTTGATTTATCAAATGTTCAAGAAGTCGTTTGATTTGTCAAATGTTCAAGCTGGGACATCCATCGAGTTCACTTTCTCTACATGTTGATGTCCTTTAAAAGTTGCTATTGTGATGTGGCTATTTGAACATTCGGTAAAGATCTAGCGTGACAATGCGGGCGTCGGCTGTTGTCCCTTGGCAAGTCTTCGTTCGCAGCAGACACTTTTACCATGATGTGATATGGTGTTTCTACCATTTAGAACCATTGAAGAAGTCGATCGTCTATTTCCTGGAATCTTACCATTTTCGCTTACTTTGCCGAGCTTATTTGATTGTGGTCTCGAGAACGAGTTTGGATTAGGTTCGTACTTTTTCTACTTTCTGGGAAACCAAATCACCAGTTATGGAGCTCGGTCGATTGGACCTATAGACGGCGTGGAATGACTGATATCAATGAGACATTTTATGCATTAATTCTCTTTCGGGATGCATTCTCCTTTTTGTGTTTGCTCCTCAGCGTCTCACACGCCTGATGAAACCAAGAGGACAAAACACTTTACAAGTGGAGGTAGACATCATGGCATGCATCTAAAGTACTTCTGGATCACTGAACCTAGTCGTGTTAATTCTAAACATTGGGCCTACCAAATTCAACACGTTAAATACGTCGGTTTTCGTGCATTGGTTAAACGCAATAATGCACTGGCAAGGTTAGCCCGAATTGAATGATGGATTTGTGAGGGTTGCATGTCGAATACTTGTCAACCCTGGGGATTTGAATAAGAAAGAGTTAAACACTGATCTGAATCTTACTTTAGGCAATTAAATTCTGCTCCAAGACTGGTTAATCTCCGAGTCACAGGTGGTGCAAAGAGTAATTATAGCTCAAGTTGAAAATTATGTAGTGGGTGAGGATATTTTTATGATAAAGCTCAGAAGTTGTCATCAATGTCAATCGTCCCTTCTCGCCATTTCATTTCACTTATAAAAGAATGATGCTATCGACCTAGGTCTTATCGATCTTGACTTTACCTTATTCTTTTCCAGAGAAAGAGATGGCCACGCGATAAATTCTTCCGCATATCAGATCTAAGCAACTACACGCCTGCGTCTCTTTTGCATCCTTTATGCAGATTTGAGTCACCTTGCTCTTGAATGCAATAAGTTAGACCTCAAGCTTAAGAATGCATCTGAAGCTGGTAGGTAAGAATGGAAGACAAACCTCATCCAAACAAAAAAAAAAAAAACAAACAAACAAACAAAAAGAGAAACAAGAAATTGATTGTTTCCATGTTGAAGGGTAACCAGCTAGAGAGAATCAGTGACAAACGAAATGTCTGCAGAGAAGAATGAAGAAAAATCTCCAAATAACAGACAGCTTTCACAATCTCTGTCACCATATTTTGGCTACCGAAAGAAAACCACAATGATCTCTGGGGACAACATGAGTGAAAAGCCAGAGAAAGAGAGAAAGTATGGTCGATCCGGCATCAACAGCGGCGATAGAAGCAAACAACCCGTCTCCTGGGACTGTTCATGCAAGAAGCCATGATCAGTAGAGCAAGAATCATTGCTATAAGAAATCCGTTCCAATCGACACCGCCACCTTTCTCAAACTTGATACTCAATTTCGCCATTAACAGCTCGAGATCAACCTTTCTTTGACCTCTTCAGCTTTCTAGAGTGTCCTCGACTTGATCGTCTCTTCAATTCTTCTTTCGGGTATTGCAAGAGGATTAAGCAGTCAAGTCATCAACACCACAACTTCAATTCATATAAATAATCAACATCACGATCTGCTGTATTGATTTATTTATTCATACCTCTAATTTAATAATGAAGTATAGACGACCACACTTGACCATGAACTAAGAGGAAAGTCCATCGTTACTAATCAAGTTGTTGAACAAATATGCGGGATAATTGTCCAAAGAGTCCCAAATTCATCATATGGTGATTAATTCAATCCTAAACCTTTTAATTGTGTCAACTCAATCTTAACCCTTTGGACGAGTTCTTAACTTAATTTTAAACGTTTAATTATATGAATTTAATCCTAAACATTTTAACAACAAATTTCCAATGCAGTCATCTTGACAAACTATATCCAAATAATAAGATTAGGATTAAATTGACAAATTATCAAATGGTTTAGGACAAATTGGTACAACTGAAAAGTTTAGGATTAAACTAGTAAGTTGTCAAAAAGTATACGACTGAATTAACCGCCGTACAATAGGTTTATGATTTTTTGGACAATTTTTCCCCAAATTTGCCGAGCTTCAAGGGCTAGATTTGCTCCGATTTGAGTTCCAGCTGATTCTTCCATTTGATCATTGGTTTGTTAAAATTTGTCAGTATTATTTGGTGGTTGTTGTTAGGCGGGCCTCTCTTTTTTTTATGGGTATGTTTGGTTAGGGCAGCTCGTGCTTTTGATCGTACTTTCAATTGGAGAAAGACCAACGCTTACCCTTCAAGGATGGGGTAAGACTTTCCAGAAGTGAACAAATTTGGGAAACTCATGGGGAGTTGGCTTATGTTTTCCGACCAATTTCGTCTGCAAACCAGCAAGAAAAGAAGGAAGGGAGAAGCTAATTTGAAGGAACTGCACAGTTGGAACTGTGAAAAATGACTTTCTCTATTAGGTTAATCTAGTTTACAAGTGGTGGTAGACCATGGAAGAGTGTTCTACGCGCGAGTCGATCCCAACACTCATATTAGGTTGCATCCCAATTTCCAATCAACCTCTTCGTTTAGGTTGGAAAAATTCATCTGTTCTTGCCTGATTTCGTCATGTGAATCGCTGCCACGTCGCAGAACTGCTCGACAAAATGATTCTTTCCCACTAAAGTGGGGATTCTGATTAATCTTCTTTAGACCTTACGCGAAAGCATACACGTGAAGCTGGCGGAATTACAGGTAGACAAAACGTAAGGAAGACAAACCGCGTACCAAAAACTATAACCAAAGACAACATAAAACAAAGATGGAGGAGATTTTTCTGACCGTCGTATAAGTTTTGCAACCACCTATAATGTTGACTCGACACAGAGAATCATTGACCAACAAAATGTCTGCAAGACAGAAGGCGTCGGACTTGGCAGCAAAAGCTCTCAATGCAGAGAAAGAAGGCAAGCTTTTATAAAGAACAAGTAGCTTTAGGTTTTTCCATCCCTTTCTCTCTCTCCATAAGTTGGCAATAGTAGAGAAGAAATGCACATGATCGAGAGACGACGAACACCCATCTTCATAGGTAGCGATAGACATGAACGACCCGCCTTGGGGGAGCCGTGCACAAAGCCATGACCAGTAGACAAAGAATCACTGCTATTAGATATACCTTCAAATCAATACCACCAACAGTCTCCAGCCTGCAGCATAGTTTCCCCATCTGATAATCGACGCCAAGCTGCTGTATCCCTCTTCAACTTCCTAGAGTTTCCTTGCTGTGTGCTTTTATAGCTCCTAACTAGTAGATAGTGCCAAATTTGACCTTGACTTCAATTGGAAAGTCCCTTGCAACTGATCAAGTCCATTCGTGTGGATGACCAAGTGTGCATCACCTAGAACGGCCAAATCTTTCTTCTGATTTTCGAAGGAGCTGATTTTACCACCTGATCATCGGCTTCGTCTAATTTCATGGAATTTATTCCAGCTGTTGTATTTGAGTGGCTTATAAATTGTCTTTTCCCATTTCCGCGTACGTTTCGTTAGGGCAAAGCTCATGCCTGCCAGGTCTTTACCCTTCAAAGGGGTCGACGAAAGATTCGAGTTTTCATACTGACAAAAGCGAAAGAGAAGGATGCGGATTTGGGATATTGACGGGAAGTCTGCTTATGGTGAATTTCCATAAAGTTTCCTGAGAAAAGATAACTACCAAGGAAGAAAGAGAAGGTAAAGATGATTTGAAGTGAGAAGACAGTTTAATATGTAGAAATGACTTTGATTATTCGCTTAAGCAACGATGATGGCATTTGCCAATGCAGTTTAGAAGTGATGGGAACTCCGGAAACATTATCTTTTCTGCATAGAGGATCCAAATTATAATCTGATTAATTTCCATGAAAGGGTAACTGTGAAACTTCGACCCAATTTGTGAAATAATAAGATATACTACGGAAGTCTACCTGCGCGCGTGTATCCTTCATTCGCAAGCATCTTTCTTCATCAAATTCCAGCTGTTAATCCCTCAGGCGGGGGAGAAGAGTCAAACGTGTCCAAGTTGGAGATTCGATTGTGAGCAGTATGAAGGCGGCAGCTAAGGAATTGACAAGATTCTTAGTTGTAAATGTCCAGCTGTAAAATTGCTACGGCGGAGAAAGATTTTATAATGTTCAGTCAGTCAAACTCTCCTATGAATAGGAGAGATATCATAAGAAGCATATAAGGTAAAACAAAACAAAAAAACTAGAGAGAGCTTAAGTCGTCTTTTGTACCACTCAAGTTTCTGAAAAAGCATCCCTCGTTCCAATTCCATTTCTCTTCTCCCTTTCCATATTCTTCATACACACTTGCACACAAGCTTCCGCAACAACCCAACTGTAAAAATCAGAAGACTCAAATCCGACCTAGACCTAGACCTAGACCCTACAAGAAACAGCAAATCATCTTCCTTGACAGCAACAGCAAATCTTGATTAGAAACAGATGGTCCCCATGGTAATATTTGTGATTTAACTTGGCCCCGTGAATCATGGTCCGATATAATTAACATGATAGAATGAGGAACATATAATTATATAAAAATGGTGTGTACTGTGACCTAGCTGATCTATCAAGCTGAAAAAAAATATTAAGAAATTCAACGCCGTGGAGTTAGCATGACTTCTAGATTTGGTCCAGACCATTATAAAAGCTCAGTCGAGTTTAAATGTATTGTATGAAAATGCTACAAAGAGCAAGAGATAGTTTTAACACCCACAAAATTCAAGGAGTTTCGAAAGCAAGTTGGCATGGTCGCTAAATCCATGTCGAGAGAAAGGGTAGTCAACAACATTAAAAAAAGAATCGATGAAGAAAGGTCGCACCCGCTTTTGATTGTCAGAATCCTGGAATTTTTTATTCTCGTGATTTCTCTTCAAGTGAGTGTGGAAATATTTTAGTACAAAGGATTCAGAATTGCGAGGGCGATAGATTGGTCGTTTCTGGACCTGGTGTTGTCTGGGGAGACGCAGACTCTTCTAGTTTAGGGTTTCCCGAGGCGGAGGCGGAGGAGGAGGAGGAGGAGGAGGAGGCTGCTTTCCGTTTCGCTTCGACCAACACATGCAATAACGCTCGCTGAAGACGAGGATGCCCCGGTGGCTTATTGGGCCGAGCCTGTTTTGGGCCGGGTCCACTTGATCCATCATAGATGGGCCCATTCGGCTTGCACCCTAAGCTTTCAAAGTTTCAGCTAAAAGAGAATTAGATGAAACTGAAAATCAAGTGAAGAGTAGTTTTAGATCCTTGTGCTATTTCTATTTTATCAGTTCACGAATGAGTTTTATACTCTTTTTCCCTCGAATTTCGAGATTTATGTTTATTGCATCCTGTTGAAGAACGGCCCGGGCACTGACCACCGAGGCCCGCCCGCCCGTTGATGGGTGGGCTTGGCTGGAATTCTTAGGCCCGCCTTCCAAGCCCGATCACTCGTTGGGCCAACCCTATGCAAGGGCCTTGAGGCCCCCGACTGTCCCACATGTTTTCCAAAAAAATTATAAAATGTGTGTTTAATTCGTAGTTCCACCCAAGACATTTGGAAATTGATAGACACTAGTTCGATAGAACAGGCCCGAATTTCTAATATAAGAGAGATTTATGGTATAAAAGCACTAATTTATTTCTCATTTATTTACTGTCGTTTTTTTATATTTCAATTGAAGAGTATAAAATGGCATGTCAAACGAACTCTCAACTTATGATTGGTCTCAATTATAATATAACCATAGCGTTGTTAGGGTGGACTCCAAGATGCCCAATTCTCTAAGGGGAATGAGTGTCTGGACACGTGATTTCTGTCCGACCGCATTTTTACGGCATATGGCTTAACCTAATCTCTTCACAAGTAAGACATGCAAGCAAGCATCTCGAAACCTTCACAAACCTACATTATCCAAACCCACATTGCCACTTTTTACGGCAGTCAGCACTTTCTCGTGAAAACTATTTATCTCAGAAGTGCGAGGTTCCCGCAGCAGATTCCTACTAGATGTAGCCTCTCAAGCTCATATTGCAATTGAATTCCATAATGCCGATGTCGGTGGTCCGCCACTAAACAGAGTCTATGAGATGACTTCAATCCGG
This sequence comes from Melaleuca alternifolia, assembly GCA_019926035.1. Classification (NCBI taxonomy): domain Eukaryota; kingdom Viridiplantae; phylum Streptophyta; class Magnoliopsida; order Myrtales; family Myrtaceae; genus Melaleuca; species Melaleuca alternifolia. The sequence continues at coordinate 21,524 of JAGKPW010000624.1, read as the reverse complement.
TCCATTAAAGATTGAGAAATGACTAAGAAGAGGACAAATGCGCTTGCTATGAACTTATGATTCCACAGATTGTGCAGTTTTCACTCTTAGAAGTTACCTCTCGACAGGACATGGACTTTACGTCAAGCGCGACATTATTTGGAAAGAGGAATTAGAGTCCCACGTTGATCAATTTGCCCGACCATTTTCCTCTGCTCTCATCATGTCAAGATGACCAAATTACCAAGCTTGCCAAGGACTCAACCCATCTCCTCTCATGTGTTTAGTCGTTCCTCACAAGACTTCAAGTTTTTCCCCTTCATTGCTCTTAAGAGGAGAATTAATCTCTGGCCATCATATAATGCTTCAATAGAACACACTCACCCAAAAAAGAAAGAGGCGCGGGCGATTGGGTGGGATGATGGACCATCATTCCTCGAGAAAGGAAACACCGAAATAATCATCTAAACGATTATGAACGTGCTTATCTTTTTCAATACGTAACGTCCGATTTCAAATTGCCACATGTTCATGTCAACCGAAATTTTCTATAAACTCAGCGACAGTCCATATCTTTTTCCTTCAATCGAGTGATGTGATGGGCAGAGGAACGTAATCGATTCCGAGAGAGGGTTTTTGTCAACGCGGTCGGAAGCTGCAGTTCTTGCCTTCGGACGTTGCGCTATTCCTTCAAAAGAAGAAACGCTTGTCAAAAGTCAGCTCCTTTTTTCTTAATGCGTCTAGGAAACAGACAAGGGGCTTGTGAATCGGTCCGGTCTGGTTTTCTTCTTCCACCTTTACAAGCACCGATCGAGACCGTCGAAAGGCAACGGTGCTACGGAGGCCGTTAGGATGGTCCGACGAGTCACTCACCTACCTCACCAACCTCGTTTTGTCTCGTTCCCTCGACTTTCGGGATCGTGTCCTGAGACGGCGCCGGCTCACTTCAAGCCCCCAAAAATCTCAAATTGCATGGATTTAGAAATTCCTACCGAAAGACGACCTCGAATGTCAGATCTTTACACAAGCAAACCCAAGAGCCTATTGGAGTAGGGTTACACTTAAAATCAAGTTGTCTATTTATACATAATTTTATACATAGTAAAAGGATATGTATATCTGTAAATACGTATGTGTGTTTATACGTATAGTTGAGTGGTCAATTGACGGGTAGTTTCTTTTTTTTATTCACAATTACTGCTAAAGGTGTTGAAATAACAAAAAAAGTCATATCAACGCTGGGGTCAACCCAACTTGCTGCCTAACGTACCGCCACCAACTCTCTTTAATAGGAGGGTCGTTTTTAGTGGAGGGGATTGCGAGGTCATTCCCCACCAAACCATCAAAGGGGTCAAAGGGGTCTTTTTCTCTTCCTTTTTTTTTCTTATAAATTTCGCAAAAGCCATGAAAAAATTCATATAAATATAATTATATAACGTCACGAGTAAAGATTGTGGTAATGAGTTTGACAAACGATACGTATGTGGGGATTTTTTTTTCCAAATAATGCGAAGTCGGTCCAAATCTCAATGTTCCCATGTCAATCTACGAAGTCGGCAAAAATAATTATAGGTGTTAATGACGTTTTAATTAAATATTAATCGAGATGGTCAAAGTGGTGGTCCAACTGTCCCAACCATGCGTTTACCTTCTTCATTTTTGTGCTTCCTTGGAGAGGAATTTAATGAAGGGATCCAAAGTTCCAAACGTCTTATCTAGGCGGAGCAGGCACGCAGGCTTGAATATCGAAAAGGGGTAATAATAATGTGAGCTACTTAAGGCGATTGGTCGAGTAATAAAACAATTGCAAGTTCTTTTTATTTCCATCATTATCCAGTTGCACCTAGCCTTTAGAACCTGCTGCAATAGACTAGTAGTAGTATGTTCGAAACCGAACCCGAGAGGGAAAAACTTAGCCATGTCACTCGGACGTTTCGTGTTTGAATCTCTTCAAGATAATTTTTATGGATAAAAAATCTTGACTTGACGTGTTTTTAGGGTTTGGAAGGTATTTTGCATCGGGAGTCCTCAAACTTATCATAAATGTGCAATTGATTTTAGAATTTTCAAAAAGTATAATCAAATCCTAAAACTTATCATGAGAGTATAAATAGTAGTAAATTTTTCCAAAAAGTGCAATCAATAGAAGCACTTGATCGGATCAAATTGGCATATTTTAGAATTTTATTACACTTTTTGAAAGTTTTAAGACTTAACTGCACTTTCATGATAAATCTTAAGACTTAAATGCATATTTTTTAAAGTTCGGTGACTTGATTGGACTTTCGTTATAAGTTCAGAACTTCTGAAACTCTTGTTCTTGTTTTCTTCATTTCAGAGAATCTCATTTGAAGGAGGTAAGTTTCTAGAATTCACATAATAGCATGGTCCCGATGAGAATTCAAATATGAAATTCTTTGCTTTTAAAAAATGTAGGATACCATGTTATTTCGTGTGCCCAACCGATGAAAATTGTTGTTTCTTTAACTTTCCGACCAGGTTTACGAATCTGTTTTGGCCTAATAAGCAAAAGAGGAAGTCAATATGTCGTTGTAGACTAACTTCGTGAAGTTAGACTATAATGTTGTGAATTGATGGAGAGAAACATTCAAATTTATCTATTCCCCTCCGGTGAAAAACTTCTTATCTATTCATGGTTTAAGTCCATTTCCTCTTCTACTTCATGGAGCTTGTAATTATAAATTTATAGAGAAAGTGATACTTTGATTCGATTCTTCTTTCTTGCTTTACCATTATATTTAGAAAATGAACACGATCAATTCTTGATATGCATGTATACCACCATACATTATGAGCAGGAAAATATGTCCCTCTAATTATATCTCTGATTGGTGGGCTACACATTATGAATATCACTTACTATTTTTCTAAGAATATCAGTCCTGGTTTTCACCCTTTTTCTTTAATATTTTTATATTATCATTTTTTAGTTTTTTTAACTAAATTGAAATTTGTATCAAAAAGTCAAATTTGGACAAAAACTACTTTGTTTTAACCACGCCATTGCCACCCGGGAGAGAGAAAATATTTGAAAAATTCACGTAACCATTTTTATTTGCCAAATTAGACGGAATTAACGGGATGACTCAATTGCATACATTAATAAGTTGGGTTAATATCACGAAAAATCCTAAACTTTGTCCATTGTGACACATTTACCCTAAACTTTTTTTGTGACACGAAAAACCTTAAACTTAATCTCTTGTGACACATTTATCCTGAACTTTTTTTTGTGACATCAAAAACCCTAAACATATTTACCCTAAATTATATATTTTTTCTTTTTTCAAAAACAAAAAAGAAAATAGAAAAAGAAAAAAATATATAGTTTGGGGGTAAATGTGTCATTGGTGATAAAGTTTTTGGTTTTTCATGTCACAAAAAAAAGTTTAGGGTAAATGTATCACAATAGGTAAAGTTTGGGGTTTTTCATAGTATTAACCCTAATAAGTTTTAAAACTTAACTAAACTTTTTGTAAGTTTAAAATTGGATTAATACCACGAAAACCCTAAAGTTTACCCCCGGTGACACATTTATCCTAAACTTTTTTTTTTGTGACACCAAAACCTCCAAAGTTTACCTCTTGTAACACATTTAACATAAGCTATATCTTTTTTTTTTCTCTTTTTCTCTTCTCTTTTTTTTTTCTTAAAAAAAAAATACTTGATCGATGATCGGAGGAGCTTGTCGGCCACTACTAGAGGGCGACAAAGCCCTCGTCGGCGTCTAGCCAGGGCTTGCTGCCCTCTAGCCGACCTCGCCCTCAGTCGGCGAGGTTGCCTCACCCAGATTTGGGCAGGGTTGCCTCCCCTAATCGTTGGGGGAAGAAGGACAATGAAGACTAGAGCACGCATGGTGGTAGACCGGCCCTACCGTGGCAGTCACGACTCCTTCCACGGTGGCCACCGTCGATCTCAGAGGCCCGTAGTTGTGCTTCGCCTGGTCGTACAGGCTTGACACGAAGAACAAAGCACGCATCGCGGTCAGCCTGACGAACCTAAGGTGCTTCAGTTGGTGATCCGTCTTGGTCTCGTTGTTCTCGGCCTCCAACTAGAAAAAAAACCAACTACAAGAAGCCCGAAAAAACAGAGCACGAGATCCTCAGATCACGAGCGAAGAAGAAGTACAAAGGGGAAGCAGATTCGCATGGTGATGAGGCACCGCGGTCAGCCTGACAAACCTGAGGCGCTTTAGTTAGCGATCCGTCCTGGTTTCGCTGTTCTCAGCCTCCATCTGGTTCATCAAACAACCCAAAAAAGTTTAAGATAAATGTGTCACAATAGGTAAACTTTGGGGTTTTTCGTGATATTAACCATTTAAAATTCAATCACACTTTCGTATAATTTTAATACTTGGAGTGCATTTATCTTAAATACCAAATAAGCATCACTTAACAATAGTATTTGTAGATGAAAGATAAAGAGGAAAAGGAAATAATTAGAGCATACCGTTCTATCCATGATTCCATGATGTCCCACAAAAACAATACAGTTGCCATGAAAACGACACTGGCTTTCCCTTGCATGCTGATGCATGAAAGGACTTTCTTGTCCCAATTTGGCTCGCACGGCCGCATCAAATTTCACTGTCAAATAATCTTTTCGAAATTAAAAGAAAAGAAAAAAAGAGAAGGAGGAAAGTCAGTAATTCCTTTAATTAATATCCGATCTCTGATTGGCTGGAGAAACGCAAAGGAGTGGCCGCCGCCGCACCTGATAAGCGCTCCCCCCATCTTCGAGCATCTAGCGAAATTGACTTGTCTAGTGTGCGCTGCTCGGGACACGGTGCACAGTCGTTTTTGGCATTTTGCGTGACGGAGGCTCCGGAAAAAATAAAATGGAAATTTAATTCCCAGCAATAAATAATAAAATAACAAAAAATAACAAAATACAAAAAATCCCCAAAAAAGCGAAGCCATTTCGCTTCCCATGCAAACTTTAATTCCCACCAAAGTCTCCCTCAATCAATCATGAGAGCGCAACATCGCATAAAAAGCAAAGATTTCATTTGGATATTATTACACACTTATCCAATAATCAAATTCACATACATATATTTTTAAAATTGTGATTAGTATCCCTGGAAATAGCAGAAAATTTTCTCTTTACCTAACATCACCTACCTTTCGCATCCCGGTGATTAGGGAAGCGTAGAAGCGCTCGTCAAATATGCGATTTTTAGAATGTTCGTTGCGTATGATGAACTAAAAATTACCGTGTGTTTCAATATGATCTCGACAGCACTACTTTATAAGTTTCTTGTTGGAACTGGATATCGTGTTATATGGCCTGCTTAATAAGCTAGCTGTTAATCTAACCATTTCTGCAATGCTATTATTAGTTGGGTTGTTTTACATAAACTTCACCATAAAGAAAAATACTTCTTATAAAAAAATCATCTTTAAGAAAACCAATCGGTCTTCATTTATTCAATGATTTAGAAAAGTAATTCCGTCTTTTCTGAAAGAGGGGGTCGTTTCCCTTCAATATAAATTTATTATTTTCGGTCTATGAAAAAATATTCATATTTCGATTATTTTATCATTATTTAAATATAAAAAAGTTGAAAAATAATTGAAAAATTATTTCAAATAAAACGGACCCTACATTTGCTTTCACTAATTTTTCATTTTTCATTTTTGGCTCTCTTTGCTTTGCCCTTTTTGTTTATTTATGCGTGTTTATTTTAATTTAGTATCTGCTCATTCTTTTTTGACTAAATTGACTGTGCCACACGCACTCTCTCTCCTCTCTCTCTCTTATCAGACCAAAACACTACTAATCATTACTCTCCTCTTGCTTTTGTCTCTCAGCACAGCAAAAAGCGAAGGCGCTCTCTTCTCCTTCTTCTTCGTCTTTGTTCTTGGGTGCCGATCTTGATGCTTCGTCTTCAACTGTTACACGCCCGCATTCTTTGATCCGTAAAGCTCGAAGAAAAGGGGGGGAAAGAAGGAGGAGGAGAAGGAAGAAGGAAAAGCAGGGTAACCTCGTCTGCGCGGTGGTGCGTCGCCGCTTTTTAGGGTTTCGGATTGGAGCTGAAGGGGGAGCGATGGAGTGGCGGAGGTGAGTGGTTGCCGCGAGAATCGGCGTTGCTTGGGGGTCTCGAGCTGTGTGAGTGAGGGACGGCGAGGGGGAGGAGGGATGAGTCAATGAGGGGGTTAATGCGGGCGCGATGGGGTGTGTGTTCGGCAAGCAAGTGTCGGGGAGGGCGGTAGGGAGAGAGCGGGCGAGGGAGGAGGGCGAGGAGGTGGAGGAGGAGGTCAGGGTGAAGGTTGCGAAGTTGGACGTTGGGGAGGTGAGGAATGGGAGCGGTCGGAGGGCGGTGGAAGATGGGGGCAATGTGCGGGCGAGGGGTGAGAGGAGTCGTGGCTCGAGGCCAAATCCGAGGAGGAGCAACCCGCCGAAGCACGTCCACGGCGAGCAGGTGGCCGCCGGGTGGCCGTCGTGGCTGTCGGAGGTCGCCGGCGAAGCCATCAACGGCTGGACGCCGCGGCGAGCGGATAGCTTCGAGAAGCTCGATAAGGTAAGGCTTCCGGGGATGTTGATTTGGTCCTTCGTGCTTCTGATTTCGTCGTGTCTTAGTGTGATGAGCGCGGCAAGGCAATAATGCAGCGATTGTCGTCTTTTCTGATGATTCACACTGTTGAACTGTTTGCATTGCTGGTGTTGCCTACGTTACAGGAATACATGATTGTCTGCTCTATATCTGAACAGAAACGAGACAGTTTTTGGTTGATCTGATTGTTTTGGGCTCTTGGTGATCAATGGGTGGATTTTTTAGATGCTTGACGAAGTGGATATTTGACAATTTTTGTCTTATTAGTCGTTTTCAAGTTATGAGTAAGAATTTGAATAGGAGATTTCTGCATGTATTGGATGAACTTGCTATATATGGCTTCGTTAAGATCCTGTTTGTATTTAGTAGCTATGAGGTAAAATATATTCAGATTTATATTTCTTAGCTATTATTTGTGAAATTTTCAGATTGGGCAAGGTACATACAGTAATGTCTATAAAGCTAGGGATACTTTAACAGGGAAGATCGTCGCTTTGAAGAAAGTGCGGTTTGACAACTTGGAACCAGAGAGTGTAAAGTTCATGGCGAGAGAAATTTTGATACTAAGACGCCTGGATCATCCCAATGTTATTAAGTTGGAGGGTCTGGTGACATCAAGAATGTCATGTAGCTTGTACCTTGTATTTCAATATATGGAGCATGACTTGGCTGGACTTGCCGCGAGCCCTGGGATCAAATTTACCGAGTCTCAGGTAAGATTATTCCACAGCTTCTAGTCTCGATTGTGTAGAGTGGAAATTGTATGCTTTCCTGCAGTTAGCTATGTCTGAAGAGATGCTTAGAGTTCGGTTAAAGTTTTTCTCCTGCTATCTGAATGGGATTGCAGGTCAAATGCTACATGCACCAGCTGTTATCTGGACTGGAACACTGCCACAATCACAATGTTCTTCATCGTGACATCAAGGGGTCAAACCTACTTATAGACAACAATGGAATTCTTCAGATCGCTGATTTTGGATTAGCTTCTTTCTTTGATCCCAATCACAAGCAGCATATGACTAGTAGGGTGGTTACTCTGTGGTATAGGCCACCAGAGCTTCTTCTCGGGGCTACTGATTATGGTGTGGGTGTGGACCTCTGGAGTGCGGGTTGCATCCTGGCTGAGCTGTTAGCTGGAAAGCCTATTATGCCTGGTCGAACTGAGGTCAAGTTCTGACTGTATCACTTAATTCTGTTGCTAGTTTTTTGCACTATATGGGCCTGACTAGTGCTTTTGTTTCTTGAACCAATGAGTATTTCACTTCCACCTTCTTATGGGACAAACAAATTCTGCGGCAGAGCTTTTTGCCTTTCTGCAATTTAATGAACAACTGACATTCCGAAACTGATGTGCTTCTACCTTTTCAGACTCGCTTGATAAGTTTGCTTGTTATAGTCAGCTCAAACCTCCAAGTAGAATGTTTGACATGATAAAGTCTCATTGCTTCTCAAGATTATGAACCACACTCATTGTGCTTGTTTGTTTTGCCTAGGTGGAACAACTGCACAAGATATTTAAGCTATGTGGTTCTCCATCAGAAGAGTATTGGAAAAAATCAAAGCTGCCTCATGCAACTATATTTAAGCCCCAGCAATCATATAAACGCTGCATAGCTGAGACATTTAAGGACTTTCCACCATCATCTCTACCTCTGATTGAAACCCTTCTTGCAATTGACCCAGCTGAACGCCTAACTGCTACTGCTGCACTACGAAGTGAAGTGAGTCGTTTTGCACTTCATTTGCTCTATGTTATGTTTATGCTTCTGCATTTGGATGTTATCTTTATGCAGTGAATCGTTCCTTCATTGGTTAAGTTAATAATACTTAATTTGCTGATGAGATATATCCTGCTTTCTGCTTGATGCGCTCTTTCACTTTTATAAAAGAATTAGGCTCTAGTAACTGTGTAATTAGTCTAAAGTTTATCTTGGTCTTTCTATTTGTTCTATGATGTTAGAAAACCTGATTTTTGAAGCCTTTTTCCCTCTTTCTGGATCCATCCTTTTTTAGGGTACTAAGCCAGCTCGTTATTCCTTTTCTACTGATAGATGCTGTGATTACACAATCAGTTAGGCTTGAGGCTATTGATCTAAAACATGCTTTGAACTTGTTTATTATGTTGTGTAACTTCAATTTGAGTTTGGCACTATGGATGAGAAGTGGTCTAAATGATGGAGCTAACCAAGCATTTGGTTGGGGATTTTATTATTCTTATACACGCACAGAGCAAGAGTTTGTGGATTTTCCTGGATAAACCGTCATTCCAAGATAAATTTTCCATAAGATCTGACAAATTTTGACTTGAATATTGATGGAATTATTTGGGACTTGCTCATGCTCTTTAAAATTGGAAGGCCATTTGTGCAATGTTTTCTGATGAGATCTAATCTACATTAGTACAAAAGCAAATCGGCGGCTCTTTATCAGTTTAACCAAAACTGCTGCTATCTGGTGAATGACTCTGGATAAAATGTAAACCAGGGTTCCACAATCGATTGATATTTCACGGTTTTTAGTTATTATTGTAGCACAGAATTCCATTAGTAGTTTCCATTCTTGGCCGTTAAAATGAGGTCATTGAAGGCAAAGAGAGGGAAGGTTTTGTGAGGCTCTGTCAATCTGGGTTCTGGTTGCTAATTGATTCCTGACTTTAGATTCTTATGACAATCACTTGCTTAATTAGATAATCGTTGGTGATGCTTTTGTTTAAGAAAATGAGCTGTATGATGTTTTATTGGCTTCAAATATACATTTGAAAGCCTACATGGCGTCACTTATGGAGACTTTCTTTTTCTTTTGCAGTTTTTCACTACCGAGCCCTATGCTTGTGAACCTTCCAGCCTTCCAAAATACCCTCCAAGCAAGGAAATGGATGCCAAATTACGGGATGAAGAAGCTAGAAGGTAGATATATACAGATGTATATATGTTTTGACAATAGAGGACTAAATGAATGAGGCTTAAGAAAGGAATGGTTAGATAGAGCTAAGTATTTTGAAATCAGGATGGCAGAATCTCATGCTGTATATGAAATTTAATCCAGAAAGAAACTGCTTAGTTGGTTTGTTAATGTTGTTAACACGTTGGATAAGTTCTGTGACAAATGTTCCTAGGCACTAGAATGTAGACACCTTTTATAATCTTTCTACCCTGTTCAGACTCCCTCTATTTGATCGCCTTGCTCTGATATTAAGTGGATTTCTTTTCTTGTGTCATAACTGCTTATCAATCTCATCTTCGTAAAAGTATTCTCTTCCCTTATTTTGAATGTTCTTGTTTATGTGGAGTTTTACCTTAATCTTTTCTTGCCCTGTCCTCTAATATTAAGTATTTCTTTTCTGTATGTAGTCTTGGTTTTCTGGTTACATTCTTTTTGGTGCATAACTAAACTGAGCTTCATCTTTCAGACTGAGAGCTGCTGGCAAAGGTAATGTTGATGGGGTGAAGAAAACACGTCCTCGTCCTAGGGCCATGCCTGCTCCAGAAGCCAATGCCGAGCTTCAAGCCAATCTTGATGTACGCAGATAAGCTAATTTTTTATGCACCGACTGCTGATGTTGTCTATCTTGTTAACGTGGACTTGTTGATGCTGCATTCCTTCAATCTGTCATGGATCTCTCATTAGCATGATATTGTTTCTACTAGCCCCATACTGCCATGTGAAATCCTTTTTCTTTTGTCTTTGGAAAGAGAAAGGAAGCTGGTTGGGACAGCTCTTACACTCCAATTTAGAAATTGCAACTGTTTTTCTAATTGTTACTAGTGGATTACGCTGTAGTCCTTGATTTGAGGCGGGCCCTAACAAATTGTTAAGTAGAATTTCACAGTTTTTAAGGCTCCTAACAAGCTGTGCGTATGTCTTGATATAAGTTTCACACTTTGTGATGGCTAGAAAAAAGTAATATGGATAGTAAAATTATGCTTAAGTATGTGTGCACCATATCCTATGTTTTGCATAGTCGATAGGAATGAGGAAGCCATTCTGCGGAACTTATTTATACGACTGTGGTCTGCATTCATTTATGCCAGAGACGGCGTCTCATTTCACATGCAAATGCAAAGAGCAAGAGTGAGAAATTTCCTCCTCCACACCAAGATGGGACGCTTGGCTATCCTTTGGGTACTTCGCATCATATTGATCCAGTTTTTGAGCCACCCGATGTCCCGTTCAGTTCCACGAATTTTTCTTATCCAAAAGCATCCTTCCAAACTTGGTCGGGACCCTTGGTTGACTCTGGTGCCGTAGGTGCTCCCCGCAAAAAGAAACACTCAAAGAGGGATGGGCATGCGCAGTCGAGAAAAGAAGCGGCAAATGCTCGGATGAAAGATTGAGATGGACAGAAAATACAGTTTCTCCTTTTTTGTTTTCACATGAGGATATTCCGGATGCTAGGAAGACTGGATTCGGCTAGTCTATGTTCAAGGCAAGAGAGTTATATATTGTTGAGAGGTACCATTTATTACACAATTTTTATCAATCCTCCTGTTATGTAAATTTGTGATTTGGGAAGCTCTTCTAACTATATTTGTTCCCCTTTTTTCTCCTCTCACGGAATACAACTCTGTTTAGGTTGTTTTCAAATTCATTCATCTTTGAAAGTGCATCCTGTATCACTAATTTGATATGTATGCCCTTGTTTTTAAATTCTGCCATTTTGCTTTGGTTCCTATATGAGCTCAGGGCTCTTTAATGATTTCCTCTTTACTACTCTTTTTTCAATTGGTTGGTCGGACTCTTTACTACTTTGAATGATGGGATTTTTCTCAGCTCTTAAGAGTAGCAGCGGCTCGTGACTGCTGGTTCTGTTCGGAATTCCTCATTGGAATGTTTTTTTCTTTTTAATTTCGCTACTTGCTTGCTGATTTTCTCCTTTGAGTAGTCACGATTAGAGAACTGACCCAGTCAAGGAATTCTTGTTGTATTTGTCACACATCGCTTAATTATGGTACGTAGGAGGCATCTACTTGAACCGCTTGCTCTCAAGACTCAAGTCTTGTCACTTCATGATTTTAAGAGGCAGAATGTTGCGGACACCCAATTCTGTTGTCCCGTGATGTAAGGTAATCTCTTGTTAACCAAATTGTCATCTTCTTACTATCTGTTCCCACTTCCTTGTGCTATGAAGCCCTCAGGCTGACTAACTTCAACAACCAACACTTTGAAAAGGCGAACATGTGCAACCAAATACTTTTTCACTGGTCTGTATCTTTATGCAGTATTTGATCCATAATCGAGGTCTTATGCTGCTTCGCACGGTTGACTTATCTGGGGGTCAATCGATCTATCTTTGCACCGATAGAAGCTTATTCATTAGTCCTGCCCCTTGATAGAAAGCCATTGCTTTGTCTACACCAATGTACAATTTCCCTGTGCGCGAATATTTAGATGCTAGTAGTCTGTTTTGCTGGTGCCACTGTATCGAAAGATGGGTTTGTCAATCTTGGAGGGAGCAGTTCTCTGCCTTTAAGGAGGCAAAAGGAGAACGCCTTTGGAGTAACGTTTTCCTCTCCCTTCTGTTGTTGTTTTTTTTTTAAAACTCCCGACACCTCTCTTGGTAATTGCAAATCCTAGTTCTAGACAGCAGTTCAGTAACCTAGGCCGTGCTGTTCTGGCGATTGCATCGGGAGGCGTTGGACGCACGTGCTCCTCCGCAGTAATGCCACGTCTCGACGCTGTCGTTCCCTCGAAACGCGTCGTTCATTTCTTGCGGGGCGACGTCAGGGTTAATCGAGCTCAGCGAAGAAGCGCTCGACTATTATTCGTTCCGCTAGTTTCTTCATACGTGCCATTCTAGGCCAATGTTGTGTAGTACCGCATGAGACACGTTGATGACGCTGAACAAGGGAAAGGGTGGTGTGTCGCAAGAGAGAGACATAGAATTCTAAAACGCATCGGTCGTGGCTGAAGGACGCGGGTCATATATGTCTACATGGGACGGTAATACAGGCATAGCTATGGATAACGCATGAACCATTCGAAGTTTTTCGTGCGCATCCTTTCTGTGCATGGACCAGACAGGTGGCCTTTTCTGCCTTACGCCATTTGACCCACCTCCCGTTCTCTCCTGCTTTTTTCACACCTCCAGTTGTCACTGTTAATAAACGCGCATGAAACATGCTTGAGAGGGAAAGACTCTCTCTCTCTCTCTCGCTGGGTGTGTACTGTTCAAAAACTGAAATTCAGGGCGAGACTGAGACGCGGAGAAAGGTAGGTAAGGGGAAGAGCAGTTGAAGAGGTTTGACAGGCGGATTTGCAAAGCCAAAAAAGGGTCTAGAACTGGGTAGAAGGAAGCAAAAAGATCCCGCCACGCGTCCACTGTTCGACCCAATACCCGTCGAGTACGACCCCGCAAAAGATCGTCCCATCCCTCGGTGGTCCGTCCTCTGTTATATATATTTAGCGCCCACACACATCAACCCCTCACAATCTACCTCAGCTCCGTGCTTTTAGCTCATTTTCTATTCCACCAGTCTTCGTCTTTTTTCTGCTTGTCTGAGCTGTAAGTAAGATCATTCGCTTTAGTTTTGGAAGCGAGTGACTCACTCAAACTGCCACTCGTTCAGCAATTCGAGGTCGCTGCGCTGCATCAAGGTGATACAACTCGAGGTCTTGGTTTGGCATGAGACCTCCTGGTGGTCCCGGCGGGCCAGGGCCCGGACCTGGTCCTCCAGGGCCTGGTTGGGGTCCGCCTGGACCTCCCGGTGGTCCGGGTCCGGGTCCATGGCCCAGGCCGGTGGGCTTTTTCGGGGGCCTCTTTGATGGCTTGTGCACCGCCATGTCTTCCTGGTAAGCGTGTGTGTGGATTGGGCATGTTCTTGGCCTCTTGTGTCATTTTGGTGAATGGTTGATCATTGAAATCGTGCATCGCAAATGTGCACAAGCTTTCTCTTAGACACTGACAATCCAAATAAATAAACAGATTAAATAAAGAAAAGCTCAGCTGAACCGGGAATGTCGCCAGTTTGCTTTTTCTCTGACATCAGGATTAACTCTTGCTTGATAACTTTCCCCGTGATACGTTTTCGGTGCAGTTTGTACGTCCTGTGCTGTTGCTGGCTGTTGAACGACTGCTTCGGGGGCCCACGTGGACCTCCTGCCGGCCCGCCTGCTCCGCCTCCCCCCGGGCCACCTGCGCCTCCTCCTCCAAGCCCGCCTCTACCTGTGCCAGCTTTCGGTCCGCCCCCGCCGTGGCCTCCTGGGCCAGCTTTCGGTCCTCCTCCACCCGGGCCTGATTTCGGCCCGCCTCCCCCTGGGCCTCCGGGTCCAGGATTCGGCCCACCAGGTCCTTTCGGACCTCCTGGTGGGCCTCCAGGGGGACCGGGCGGGCCCCCAGGACCCCCTCCTCCCTAACTTATCGTTCCGGAGTAATCATGAGATTGATTTTCAGCTAACCATTGAGCCCCGGGAAGTCGAATTGAAGATGAAGTCAGGCGGCTCCCTCATGCTGCGACAAAAAGATGGTCAAAGTCGTAGGCTTCATTAGCGTTGATCATACGCAGGCTGTGTCTATCTCATGGTGTCTCATTACGATTCTAGGAATTCGAAGAGCACATTATGCTTTTTATTTCGCTACTTCCACCGCATGACCCCTTATCCAAAACGACCTATGGTCGATCGTCTGTTTGTGTGCGGATCGTCCGAAGACAGGAGAGTTTGGATTTCGATTTCACTTGCCAATTGAATGATTGGGTCATCTGTCAGGAACCAACAAACAGCAGTAGCTAGGAAACAATCCTATCCTGATCCAGTTTCGAACCAACACCAACAGCGCCCCTAGGAATCGGTATGGCTGGCTCTGATGCTTGGTCAGGTCATTCATGGTCCAGAGCCCCGATCTCATTCATCATTTCTCGGTCTCCTTCGAGTGGGGAGATATTTTCGCTCTCCATATGTTCATGAGATGTTTGGGATAATTCAAGCGTTTAATGATCTCAGTCCGATATGGCTCTATTTTCGTCATTTTATGTTCTTGGAAATGGTATAAAGAGACTAGTCAGACTCGAGTTTTTTTTTATAAGGAAGACGAACATTTATGATCCTTTAGATAGGAAAGTTTGATACATCTAATATATATTAGAAAGTGAGCCGTCATATCACAAATCAAAGGTTTGAACATTTCAACGCGAAAAATGTACTTCATATGACGAATACATCACTTGACAATGATGTGTAGTGTAATAAGTCGATTAAAAATGATCGGTTAATTACTTGGAATGAGAAATGTATTACACCAACAATTAATCAATAACATCGACTTGTGCACGGGGTACTTTTCTCAACTTCGACCAGCGCCAAGCCTCTGTTTGGAAGTGAAGAACGGTTGAGAAGAGAAGCGGTGGTGGGGGAAAGGGAGAGGAAGGTGGAAAAGAAAGTTCCATTGCCCAGAAACGCAGGGGAATTGAAGGTGAGGATGAATTCATTTCCACGGAGCCGCCAAGTCCTGTTTCGCCTCAAATTGAGGAGAAAAGCCAGGAAGAAATCGACAAGTCCGCATACATCTTCACCATACTGCCCTCGTCTTCCAGACCCACTTGGATATTCGTGTGATTTCATTTCACAAGCAAAAGAGTCACCTCTCAAGAGCTGTTCCCGAAGTGTAATTGCCCCTCTCGACATGTTCCCTTCGAGATGGACCCCCCAAATATGAAGCGTGACAGGAGCCATCATTCGTCGACACGTTTGCCCATTCAACTCTCGCCACACCCGCCCATGGATTGAGAACGATGGAACGACGGAATGTCGGCCGTCATTGGGTGGTCGATTGCTAGTCCGATGTTTGCTCGAAAGGTTCCCTCTCGATCCCAATCTCTAGATGTCCACGTTGCAAATCCTTTGGATTATCTTGAACGAATTTGAGATGAGACGTCCATCGTGAAAGAAATGTGTGAAACCCACATGCAAAATGCATAATCTCAATGTGTCCTCCTCTCATAGGATTATTATCGACTTCCATATAAAGTTTTGGACTTTTGGGAAAAAGCCGGGCAGGTCTGAGCCTGCTCCAGGCAAGGCCTTGAAATCGAAACAGGGTTTTATTTAGAAGTCATGAGCAATTTCTGATATGACATGTTATGCATAAACTTTTCGATGGAGACCCAAGTGAAAGGTTGGGTCCGCCCGATATTCTATGTCGGATTTCAAGAGTAAGCTCTCCCCTTTTACACATGTAAGAGATGGTCCCCTTTTTGCTACAACGTTTAACTCCACAAATTTCAATTTTCACGCGGTGGCCAGCGTATTGCCAAAACTCCATATAGGAAAAGTCGTTGAAGACGAAAATCACACACTGAAAAAACCTTGCAAGGAATTATGGTCGCAGCCGCATCATTCCTTCGAAGCAATCGAATCCTAAGTAAGGCATCATTAGCGCCTGATTATTAGTCTTTGATCATGTTTTGTCTCATTGATTGTGGTTCAGACATTGCTTCGTTGAGTCACTTAAATCGATCAATCACGGGTTGAACACACGCAATCCCATGAACAGAAGGCCAACTTGGCGCACCATCATTGGACCATACTCATAGAAATATTGGGCTTTGCTCCCACTAATTGAGGTCAGTTGCTTTCAATCTACACATTCATGGTGCATAAGTTCTTGGAGCGACTCATTCAAATTTAATAAAGATATAGGATAATGAGTGTTATAGGATCTCTTAATCAAATGTTCCCCACATTAACGGCGAGTATTAATGCTAGAATCCTTAACGCTAACTTAGATCGGACGCACAAGTCAAGTCAATGACAATCATACTGCTGAGCGAGCATGCCATTATACTAACCTAAACAATATTAGCTCATCGACAGCCGGTTCGATTGGATTCCCTAGATTCCTCAAAGATTGGCCGGCGTCAATGGATTAACAAGCACTAATTTAACAGAGTCACGCCATAGGTAAGTCAATTTATTGCTCAAACTATCTTTGAACATCATTAATTGGTCAATCTTGCTTTCAACCGGTTAAGCCGGCTCCCCTTGCTTACGCACTTAAAATCCTTACTTGATAATGGGAAACGTAAAATTGCTATCACCACGGTAGATTAGTTGTCACGATCCAAGAGGGGACACCATATGAGTGACTCAAATCCGAAGCCGGATAAGGTAGACAAATAAAATTCCATATCCACATAAATTTCCAAAATTTTTTCCTTTTATACACAATATATATTGGATATATACTATCCGACATAATGATCAAGATGGGGTCGATTTGGTACGAAGATTGCGGATCCACAAATGCGTGCCTCGCTTTCCCACCTTTCACCAAAAAACTTGTGGGCTGGAAGTCGGCGACATCAATGGCCATGGAATCTCAAGCCGAAGCTCACCAAGAAGAGGAGCGCATAATCCAAAGAGGCTTGCTCGGATCTGTGTCAGCACACGGACAGGAGCCCGCGGGTGAACGCCACGTGTCGAGCCGATCCAAAATTTTGTCTGCGATTGAACTCTTCGAGGTCTCCGATTTGAATAGAAGAAGGAATTGGTCAAGGGTCAATGATGGGGCGGTGGGCCTCCTCCCAAACTTTCCACGTCATCGAGAGATGCCCACCGCTCTTCCTCTCTTTTCCCGTTTCGACCCCGTCCCACGGTAGTGACGCGAACAAACGGACCACGGCCACTCGATTCGCGACATTACGAGTTCGATTCGCAAGGCGAACAAATTTCTTAAGCAAATTGTATATTAGTTTCAAACCTTCGAGGGTATGTGGGGTGATGGGTCGATTCATTTCGAATCTACGAGCCGAGAATGATACAAAGTAATTATTGCTTAAACTGAACATTGCATAATAAGTGTAGAATCTTTGTGATATTGCTCATAGGAAACCGTTGGAACCATTAGCATCCGTCTTCCCACCCATCCTTTATACAAGCGAAAAAAATGAAAATCACGATGTAAAAAATTTTAGTTCCACCCTTAAATAACTGTTCATGTCGAAACAGCCATTTGATCAAACACGTATTGCAAATGAAACACGTGATACTGTAGTCCAATTAGTAATGGGATTCACGATATCCAACTTTAGAATCTTGATTTAACTTGAAAAAGATGTGTTAAGCATTGCAAAAGCCAAGGTCAATGATGGGAGCCACGTGTCAAGCACTTGATTCACACACTTCATGCAATCTTTATCCACAATCAAGGCTATGAAATTCCAAAAGAGAAAATTGACCCCCATTTGCATTTAAAACAGTCGATAGTACGTGATGGAAGGCAACTAAAAAGATTAAGAATTCAAATCCTCGTGGGCCATATAAACAACAAATTCTAATAGCACAAAAAAAGGAAAGAAAAGAAAAAAAGAAGACCTTTTCTTTAAAAGCCTCCCAAAAAATTTTTAGCACGTAGCGCCGTTCTCTTTGATCGCTTAATATCCAGTACAATTTTCTCTTTATCATGTCTTTCAAAAATTTTATATAATTTTTCTTTTTATTCGCTCGAGGTTAAAAAAGATTTTATGAATATATATTTTTTTATCTTGTCATCTTTAATTTAAACTAGTGACCCCTGGGGAGGGAATGCCATCGAAGGTTTGTGGATAAGATCCTTCTAAACTGTGACAAATCACGAGGTGTGTGTGGTGGAACATGTTGTTTATTGATCACATTGATTTGCATTTTATGCAAAGCTACTTCTTTTTCCATGACTTTCAACTAGATAGCATGATGGAAAACTTTCGAGAAAAATATAGAGTTAAGAAAAAGAAGAGCTCCATAAAGAGCAACAACGGCCCTTTCAAATTCCATCTTAGCTTATTTCGCAAAAAATGATTGATTTTGATGATATTTTTCTAAAAACTATTATTTATGTGATTTATAAAATATATAAAAATATTTTCATCAATTAATAAAATATTCAATAATAAAAAATATTTAATATTAATCAATTATTTTAAAGTGATTGTTTTAGTAAAATAATTTTACAATCATTGGGGCACCGTCCAACTGAACCGGTTTCCTCGTCCACTTCGATAATTCTGGATAAATCACGTCGGCTTTTTCTTTTTTACAATTCATTTTTATTTTCGGGGAATGATGGGACAACGCACTGTCGACACGTGTCAGGTCCTTTCGGCACGTTCTTTTGGATGGTCCCACATGAAATGGCATCCTCCGGTGGCTCTCCTTCTATATAACCTCATCATTCGTTTCTCAGTTTTCCGCAACGAAGTCTCTCCTTCGAGACTCCCCAGAATTGCTCTTCCTTCTTCCCTATATTCCAGCAAAACCCCATTTCATCTCTCACTTACATTGAATAGATACTGGGTTCTTGTGCTGAGTCAGAATCTTGTTCTTGATAATCGAGCTGTGCGTGATTACCTCGCGTTTTACAGCCGGTTCTTGCTCCGGGTTCTTTTATTTTCCTCGGGGCTGATTTGTGGGAAAGTTTTTTGGGTTTTTGTGTTTACTTGGGGGGCAAACTATGGAGGTCTCTATGATTGGAAGCTCTCAAGCCAAGATTTTGAAGACGGATTTGGCGTGCAG
This sequence comes from Melaleuca alternifolia, assembly GCA_019926035.1. NCBI lineage: Eukaryota > Viridiplantae > Streptophyta > Magnoliopsida > Myrtales > Myrtaceae > Melaleuca > Melaleuca alternifolia. Next base: position 2,485 of record JAGKPW010000624.1, on the reverse strand, counting down.
AGAGCTCGGGTTGTTGAATTTCAAGAATGGCGACGGCGTTTTCTTGAGGCAGTCCAAGGTTTCGTTCGGTCAGAGCTCTGGGTTGAGGAATTCTGGGGTGAGGTTAACGTTGAAAGCTGTGCAAACTGAAGCAATCCGAACTCAGAAAATTTCAAGGCCTCGATCCGTAAGCTTTTTCGTCTTTTCCCCTATCTTTTGGTTAATTTTTGTCGATGGGACTCTGATTTGTATGCTCGTTGAAGAGCTTTTCATTTAAAAGCACCTTCTTTTTGGGTTCTTTTTGTGGTAAATCTTTCGATGGTTGTTTGCTAAGAATGTTAGCTGGATAGTTGTTAGAAGAACAGAGATAAGAAAGGTATTACTGCAAGAGGTGAATTTTACTGAGCTTGTTGAATTGGTCTTGGATGATGTGTTATAGGGTAACAATTGGAATTGTATGTAACTTAAAACTCATGGAGCTTCAACTTTGATGTCTATCTATTGTAACTATAGATTGTTCCGATGCTTTTGTTTCTTTTCCCTGTCATGCTGCTTTAACACTTTAAATCTGGTTTGTGAGCCAAGATATATGGCTTTTCTTTTGAGATCTACCTAAACTAGGTTCAATATTTTTATGTAACAATTAATTTCCAATTCAGCCTGAAACACCTGATATCCTACTGTGCTCGGAGAACCCTCCTTGTCTAATATCTGCTGAGTTATTGGTGTTGACCAAAGAAGCATTTGCCCTAGCTTGTCTCTTGTCTGATTTGTAAAATAAGCCGGAATAAACTCGAGTGTTGTTCCTGCATCATGTTGGCGGATTTCTTATGGGATGGGGTGCGCTGGGAAGCTAATCAAGGAAAGATTTAAAGGATTTTTCTTCTCTTTCTTTGAGAGTGAGTCATATCGAGTCAGATTTATCGCATTCTAGGACAAGAAATGTTTAGGGATTCTTATTGTATCCCGATTCCTGAGTGATGGAAAACCTTGTCTTCAGAGAGAGTGCTCAATGAGTATAAATGCATCATTTCTTTTATGGAATGTGGCACAATATCCTTAATATACCTATGGTTTGTTTGTTACAAACTTAGAATAACATTACTTGTCGAAAATCGATTTCCCACAGATGGTCTAGGGAATGAACTTCTGAAAATTGAGTGAGGGAGAATTAAAATTGTTTGCTCTTTAACTGTCAAGTGTCAACTCTACCTTATCATGTGCCTATTGATCACCATTCTTCTTCGTCCATATTCTCCGTCTCTAGCCCTGTTCTCCTTGGTTTGGCTTCTATTAGTTAATCTGTCAACATATTAATACGTGCTTTTATTTGGAGCAGCATGGTGTAAGGTTGTATGTGGGCTTGCCATTAGATGCGGTTTCCAATTGTAATGTGGTGAACCATGCAAAAGCGATAGCAGCTGGCTTGAAAGCGCTGAAACTTCTTGGTGTCGAAGGTGTGGAGCTCCCGATCTGGTGGGGCGTAGTCGAGAAGGAAGCTATGGGCAAGTACGATTGGTCTGGCTATCTTGCTCTGGTAGAGATGGTCCATAAAGTGGGTCTCAAACTTCACGTGTCGCTTTGCTTCCATGGATCTAAGCATGTGAAGATACCGCTTCCCGAGTGGGTGATAAAGATAGGAGAACACAACCCCAGCATTTTCTTCACGGATCGCACTGGTCAGCAATACAAAGAGTGCCTATCACTAGCAGTCGATGAAGTCCCGGTCCTAGAGGGGAAGGCTCCTGTTCAAGTCTATAATGACTTTTGTGAAAGCTTCAAGTCGTCATTCTCTTCATTCATTGGTTCCACAATTGATGTAAGAGCGTCTTCTTCACTATTACACAATATTTCCGCAATAATATTCACCTTCATCGTTCACTGACATAACGTGGAAATTTTTAGGGCATCTCGATGGGTCTTGGACCAGATGGTGAGCTAAGATATCCTTCTCACCAGGGCCTATCCAGACGTAGCAAAGTACCTGGAGTGGGAGAATTTCAGTGCTTTGACAAAAGCATGCTTGCACTTCTCAAGGAACACGGGGAAACAACAGGAAATCCTTTGTGGGCACTCGGTGGACCTCATGATGCCCCTGCTTACGATGCGTCTCCTAGCTCGAACAGTTTTTTCAAGGACCATGGTGGGTCGTGGGAATCTTCGTATGGTGACTTCTTCCTTTCCTGGTACTCAAGCCTGTTAGTATGTCACGCAGACCGCCTTCTCTCACTTGCGTCTTCAGTTTTCGGGGATTCAGAGGTAGCAATATGTGGTAAAGTTCCATTGGTGCACCAATGGTACAAGACCCGGTCCCACCCTGCCGAGTTAACAGCCGGGTTCTACAACACGCAAAATAGAGATGGTTATGAAGTGATTGCGGAGACATTTGCGCAGCATTCTTGCAAGATGATCTTGCCTGGAATGGACCTTTCGGATGATAGCCAGCTACAGGAGGGCCTCTCGAGTCCAGAGCAATTGCTAGGACAGTTAGGGTCCGCTTGCAAAA